>MVGU01001801.1:17500-36848 GCA_002005505.1 Botryococcus braunii
TAACAGTACCGTGCACATGGCCTCATTACAGTCCTGGGATCTCGGCCTGGCTGACCATGTCCCTCTAAGCCGGGCTTCTACAGTCCCCCAACCTGTATAGTGCACGTGCCCGCCTCGCTAAGACAAAAAGAGGGCAGGCGACTTCGCTGCTGTCCGCAGTCCAAACTTTCCTAGCCTCCGCGGTTGTCGTTATGCCTTATCCCCTGGCTTCGTCGACCAGATGTTCACGCTTGGAAACCACTCAAACGGCTTAGACGGTCGACCACACGGGTCCCGATTCGGCACGTGTACCATAGGCATGTTGGCAGCTGCAAGGGGCTCGGTTTACAAAGCTGTGGCAGAGTCGGGGTTGACGCAGCATGACCAGCTGGCGCTACCGATCCAATGCATATGCTGGAATCACTATTCCTGCTGGGATACGAGGCGGCCACAAGCGCGACTACCCATGTGGGGTCTTAGGGGGCTGACAAGAGTTCTAGAGAGACAGCAGCAGCCGCCTCCGGACCAAAAATAAATGTGGAGTGAGGACGAAGCTCTCACAGTAGAGGAAAAGGTCTCCCCCCTCCTCCAGCCTTACTCCTCACCCTGGATGGGGTGGCTGCCCAGCTGGACTAGCTCAACAATCTTACGCGCCTTCCAAGTCAATTGGCGGTTCTTTTGGATGTTCGAACTGGGACATGTTCCATTCCAGAGTTAAAGTGTATGATTGAGCAATATAGAGTTTGCTAAAGCTGATAGACATGTGCCACGAAAGAAGCATCTACTCAGAAGCGTGTTTAAGGGTTCCCAACAAAATGAAGTCTTTCAGGATACCGACAGCCAGCGCAGCATGTTCTGGACTACGAAAGTTGTGGCAAGCTCCCTCAACCAAACGCAGCTGGCTACCTGGAATCAACTTATGGAATTGCGCCGACTCTGAATGGCCGATTGTTTTGTCTTCAGTGCCATGAATGAGTGCCACAGCTTCTCCTGCAGTGCCTGACTCTCTTATCTGACGGCAGCATTCTTGCATGTCCGTAGCCATGCGCTCCGCCATGTCCTTCACCAGGCACTCTCTACAACTCAGAATCAAGATCACGTTATTTTTATATGATACAATCATTTGAAAGCGAATGCGTGGTAGCCCACCCCGGGGGGGGGGGGGGGAGAGGGAGAGGGGGTCGGGAGGGAGGGAGGGAGGAAGGGAGAGAAATGCTTATGTACAGAACCATAGTATTAGTTTGGCTCACCTCCTTTGTAAGGATCCAGGGGAAAGGGCGCCCTCTACGCGTCCAAGTTACGGGGATGCTACCCTCCCTCTCTAGCCTTTCAAAAACATCTTCCCCAAATCGCATGATGATGCCTGTAAGACACCCCAACAAGTTCAATCCTCACCCATCAAACTGTTAATATTGGTGTACGCCTCCATCACTTCAGCTAATAACCAGTCCCCAAAACCCATGGCAATACTCTCAAGATTCATTCGCTTTCCTGCACAGTCCACAAAACTCAGAATGCAGACTGATCATCTCTATCTCATATGCAAATCTGCCTCATGCTGCTTTCCACATGTACAAACAGCCTGCCAAAGAACAATCCTAGAGTTCCCAGAAATACTGCATCTCAAAACACCTGCCTCCTGATTTTATTGAAATTATGCACTATTGGTCTTGACATAGCCTGTCGAAATTGCATCATCGTTCATGCGATATCTGTCAACTCTTTAAGTTTCTCCTTTCTAATCTATCAAACGACAATGACCAAATCTGGAATACTTCTAGTTGAGGCGTTGGACAGTCATGCTTAAACCGGGAAAGGATTGGTTTCTGAACATGAATGCTTGTTATTTGTTGTATGTATATATGAGTGGCATGCGTTATAGTTTCTGGAAGATTGCACATTTGTCACCTGCTCAAATGTAACAGCAAATGCCTGTTCCCATGTGGGTGCACCCTAGTTCAAATTAACTGGCCATACGTGCTTCAACCCCTTGAAATTCTCACCAATATAAGACAATCAATTGCAAGCATGCCATAGACCCATTGGTGCCCGATGTGCTTCAAACTATCCAGGTTCGGGAGGGTTTGGGGGACTTTCAAAGGTGGGGAATTTGGGACACCCTTGGTAGAATCAAGGGATTCTCCTGAGGGGTCCCTCTTAGCTTCAGAATACCAGAAACCCCACCCACGGCTTCGCCCAAAACACTCCCATGTGTAGGACAAAAGGAACCCAAGTCATAGTTCTTATGGGATTTCCATATCCCATAATTCCCAACAAAAAGTTTCCAAAGCCCCTATAACCGTCTCCAAACTCTCCCGGCTGCCTTCTTATTGGGTGCAGCTTGGGAACCCCCCCCCTCCCCCCTTTAACACCCAAACACTTGAACATGCATAACACAAACACACACACACACACACACACACACACACACACACACACACACACACACACACACACACACACACACACACACACACACACCCTCCCCTACTCTTTCCCTCCCTCCATCTGTCTCTCTCGCGTAAGCACACCTGCAAGCAAGGGCTGCCCATGCCACTAACAATCCAAAACCAGGCATTTCCATCCACTACAACATGTAATAACAAAAGCAACAGACTAAATGCGGACATCAAGACCAAGAAGGTATGCCCGCAATAACACCTTCTTTCCACTGTGAAGATGTATCGTCGTGAAAAGTTTACAATAATTTTTATGGTCAGCCAAAACCTGCATTTTGTGTATGCCCAAAAAAAAGCAATTATTTTATTATGATACTCTGTCTAGCGTGTCACGTTGCTGCTTCTCTTGCTGGTTGAAGAATGAAATCTCAGCTGGTGTCCTATGCGCTTCCAATAACAACTACCACTACAGCTTGATGGCAACGCCTCCTTAATGTAAACATGCGATACCCCACATGCTATTCTTCATTTGCTTCTCTCTCTCTCTCTCTCTCCCCCTCTCTCCCCCCCGTCCCTCCCCCTCTTCCTCCCTCTCCCTCCCTCCCTCCCTCCCTCCCCCTCCCCCTCCCCCTCCGAGATTAGCGTGAGCGCGCGCGCGCGCGCGTGTGTGTGTATGTGTGTGTGTGTGTGTGTGTGTGTGTGTGTGTGTGTGTGTGTGTGTGTGTGTGTGTGTGTGTGTGTGTGTGTGTGTGTGTGTGTCTGCATGTGCGTACGCCAGCTTCATACGTTGACAGACAAGCAGTCGCATCCCCCAACCGTAGAGAATAGCCAATACAAGCTTGAATGGCCACTCTGGTTTTGCACTTCAAAAGACCAAGCAGCAAGCTTGAGCGCATGTGCAACTTGAAATTATGTAGCTACATTGCAGCGCACCCTCTTGTTGGTTGAATCGCGGTGCTACAGCCGCCACCTTGCGGATGTCATTGAACTTCGCATGGTATAAAAGTACTGTTGCTGCGCCCTTGCTGTGCCCCACGAGTGCAACAACCTCCAGACCCTTCCTTTTGAGAAACTCTACGGCTGCCCGCACATCCTCCACCTGCAGTGTGCCTAGCTTGTTAACTGACACAGGCCTCCAGATCTGTCAGGGTTCAAGTCACTGGCAGCTTCAAAGCCATGAACCCTTTTCTGAGACAGCGACTGCCCGTTGCAAGCCCCAACAATGAAGAAACATCCCTAAACCTGTGAGGGCTTGTGTCCAAGCTAAACAACAACCATACTGTATGGGCCCCTCCAATGCAAGGATAAAGATTGGAGTTAAGAATGAGGGGATATTTGATCATCCACTCAAGATCAGTGCGAGACCACTCTGATGGCAAAGTGCTGTGTCTTCGGCATTGATCTGTTCTGCCAATGTAACAACACAACTCCAATTTCTGAAGATCGCTGAAGATTATTTGCAGATGGTGAATATGGCAGGTACACATGGTGCGACACCACCAAGGGGATGCCGCGTCTGTGGAGGACAGATGCAGGTGTGTGTGTGTGTGTGTGTGTGTGTGTGTGTGTGTGTGTGTGTGTGCGTGCGTGCGTGCGTGCGTGCGTGTGTGTGTGTTTGTGTATGTGTGTGTGTGTGTGTGTGGGGGGGGGGTGAGGGGGTTTGGGGGGGGGGGGAGGGGAAGATAAAGCCAAGGCCCAGTCACAAATCACGCTCTAATATACAGTGCCTTACCTCCTCCCGAAAATTGGCATATTTAAAAATTCCATCAGACATCCCATTTCCACAGAAATCAAATCGTAAGGTTGAGATACCGGAAGCAGCAAGTACATTTGCTAGCTCCGGATATACAAATGAATCTCTGTGGTCAGCCAGTCCATGACAAAGTATGACAACTTCCTGCAGGAACCTATCTGGGTGAGATTGAGAGATATTACTTGGTTGAACCCATTGGAAAATGTCCACTAAATACCGCAGACATCCTAGGTTTGGCATAGTATGGCAGTTTGGCAGGCTTGTCGGACAGCTGGTAGTGGCTTTCAAAATAGTGAACAGGACAACTCCTACCCCACTATAGCCCTATCTTTGTAGCCTTATCGTAACTGAGATGAAGCGCAATGCAAATCGGTCGCAGAAAAGTGGATTGCTAAAAAATAGTGACCTACGTTGGATTCCACTAATTGCAACGTCCCCTGCAATTGCAAGCCAGCAGAATTCGTGAAAGTAACAGTTTCAGTCTTAAATATGCTTTTCATATCAATAATTGACTCGCATATCTCTTTTGGATGCCGCTGCTGTGCCCTGGCCGCAGATATCTGTAGGTTGCGTTGTGCGACGTGATATGAAAACGGCTCTGAAGGTCTACCGCACTCAAGTAACAATGGCTGAACACTTGCTGAAAGGGTATTAGCAGATCTCCAATAATATACAGGGCTACAGAAGCATGAGCAAGTCCCGTGGAGCGGGTATCTGTGCGTGAGGCCGAGACCGGGACTCATGACAAGGCAACCATTGCCACACCCAAGATCTCCCGCTCCACTGCTTCCTAGTCGTCTCGCAACTTCTGGACCTCGCAAACGAACCTGAACACCAGGGAAATCCCCAAGTTGAAATATCACCAGATCACCACCCTTGCCCTGGGGAGACTGGAGTCCCTACGATCGGGATCCGAGTAAGGGCTTGCCCGGATCATCCGGGCCGGATCCCTACGGTCTCCGGGGGTACAGAATGGTGACATACGGTAACCCTACAAGGGGTAGATATGTGATCATCACCATCTACTGGCCAGGCAGGCAGGAAGGAAGGAAGGAAGGAAGCAGCCTGTGATCAGCTGTTACGGACATTATAATACGGACATATTAGTTAAAGTGCACTCATCCAAAGGCATATGAGGGGAACCGAGTGTTTTCATATGGCGTCGTTGACACAATGGTCACATGAGATACCAACACAGTTTCATCCGTGGATGTTATCGCCCTCTAGAGATCTTAGAAACATAACAACAGGCCCTAGGGGGTTAATCTAATCGTTTGATTTGAGAAAAGCCAAGCACACATTGTTTGGCATCAATTCCCTGGAGTTCAGAAGCACAGAACTTATTACAATTTACCAGTGTCTTTTAAAAACTTCCATTTTTTCCCTTTTTTTTTCCGAAATTTCCGTTTTTTATCCACTACTAAACAAACAGCGACTCACACCAGCACATGTCGCACTCTCAGCAACAGAACTACACTGGTGTCGACATAACTTGATTGAAATCTGTGCATACGTACTAATTTATCGACGCACTGGAGTCTGAAAAAAGAACTACCAGCCAACTGTTGAAACTGTTCTTTTAATTATTACAGCAGGTGTAAGACAACGAACGGCTATGAAACGGTCAAAGCTTGTTACAAATTTAACCCTTTAAAGGATAGCTATAGATCCGACACGAACCCGGGTTGGAACGGTCGACACGCAGCCAAACACCGATACACATTCATGTAGTGTTGGGATGTAATTAGAGTCAGACGGAGACGGAAAGGCAGATTCGATGATTACATTCGCTGATCTTGAAGTCTTTTCGCAGTCTCTTATCTGCACGTTGCTGAACCAACCCGCTGAAGTAACGCTCGGTAACGAGATATCAAATGACGATCGCACTGACCTTCGATTGTACCGCCGCTGCTCGGAACGAGACCTCGAGCGCGGTTACATCTCCCCCCACCTCAAGTCTCTGGCCGTCCTCGGACAGACCATACTGCAAGCATTATACAACTGCATGCTGTCTCAACACAACTGAGCTACAATGATCCCTGTGGTACCACAAGGGCCCGTGTGGGTGATCACTGAGCTATCCAGTACCTGAGTAGTGACCAACTACTCCGCCATGAAGGAATAGCAGTGAGGTGATCAGTCTCCCAACTACCCAACAAGACGTGGACTGGTGACGATGCCCGACTCGTCTGGACCGCTCCCATAAGCCATGGTCCTAGCAACTACCACGAGCTGCTCTTGGGGTTAGCGTGTAAGTGAGTAGCAATGGCATCCGTGGGCCACGCACACACACCCGTCGGCTGATGAGACCCTCCAGTGGACCGGTACTCATCGACGCAGGGCTGCAGTCCCTGTACGACGCTGCCGTTACATGCAAGGTCACTGACCTGCTTAGGATGACCCATCTGATGTGCCCATTCATATGCAATAAGGAAAGTCAACGCGTTCCCCGTTACGCGTTACTCCTTTCATGCTGACGGTACAATTACCGTATAGCTGCTTTTGGCCTCTGGGCTCCCCCCCCCTACCTCAAGAGGGGTGCCGGCCAGGCTAAGGTGGGTGTGTAGGTCACTTCAACCCATTCCTTGCCTTACAATCTGTCAACATGGCACGGGTCTCCGCATTATGAGCAAAGTTGGATACGGGCTCCCAGGAATTATCGCTGTCTGGGTATCCAACCCACTTCACCAAGTAGAGGTATTGGGGTTTGCCTTTGCGAGACGGATCATTGTGGGACTTCTTCGCGTTCACATGACGACACCTTACCTTGTGCCCAACGATGTCCTCAACCTCATAATACATGTCACCGTCGATGACTGGGGGTAACGGAGTCGGCTGAGGCATCTCTGTGCCTGGCTGCTCGGGTGGCTTGTACGGCTTGAGTAGACTGACGTGAAACACATTGTGCCAACGGAGTCCTGGCGGGAGTTCCAACTTGTAGGCAACATCACCCACTCGCGATAGCACAGTGAATGGACCGATGAACTTTGGCAGAAACTTGGTGCTGAGCACTGAGCGTCGACCGGCGTTTCGTGTCGATAAGAGAACCTTGTCTCCTTCATGATACACAACTTCACGTCTGTGCTTGTCATACTGCTTCTTCTGGCGCTCTTGTGCTGTCTCAATATCACCACGGGCTTGCACCCATAACTTCTCACGTTCATGTGCTGCTTGCAAGCATGCTTGAGCTGCCCGAGTCTGCTCTTGAATACGCTGACGCACAGAGCTGGCTTCTTGTACTTTGAAGACGTGTGCTCGCGTGTTAGGCACTACTTTCGGAAGTAACGCCTCCAAGCCCTCCACTGCTGTGGGGTGTCGACCAAAGTTCAGGAAGAATGGTGAAGCTCTGATGCTCTCTTGGTATGCATTGTTGATTGCAAATTCTGCACTTGGGAGGTACTTGACCCAATCATCTCCCTGAGGGTTGACGTAATTGCGTAGATAATCTTCCAATATGCGATTCATGCGCTCTGTCTGACCATCGGACTGTGGGTGGTACGCTGTCGTAAGACACTGCTTGACGTTCAATCCACGACACCACTCACGGAAGAAGTTACCCGTGAATCTGGGATCACGATCAGTGATAAGCTGCGCTGGTTTGCCATACAATGCAAAGACTTGGCTGTAGAGCTTCTGAGCAATATCCGTAGACGTCACTGTCTTATTGCATGGAAGAAACTTTGCCATCTTCGTTAGCTTGTCGACAACAACCATGATGGAGTCATAGCCGGTGCTCTTGTCGACTGGAAGATCAACAATCAAATCCATCGTGATAGTATCAAAAGGATTCGCTGGTGGAGCAATAGGCTGCAAAGGCCCTGCTGGTGCCTGATTTGAAGACTTGTTCCGCTGACAAAATTCACATGTCTCAATGTACTTCTTGACTTGGGTGTACATTCCTTGCCAATGAAAATGCCGTTCAATAAGATCCTTGGTCTTGGTCAAGCCGCCATGGCCTCTGCATGGTGGGCTGTGATAATTCGAAATGATGAGCGTGCGTAACGCTAAGTCGTGCGGTACGGATATAACCAATGATTCGCCGCGCTGGATGTACCATATGCCATCATGCTGTACCATTTTACTGACGTTGTCAGGGTTGGCATAAAATGAATCTGCTGCGTACGATGCGCGTAGACGAGACACGAAGTCATTAGTAATAGACGGTCCCGCAGGGATCCGTACTGGATCAAAAACTGCATCACGCGGTCGAGCTGATGTTTTCTGCTTCTTGCTATGATGTGTCGTTGCCCGCGCTTGAACGTCCGGGTGGGTCCCCTGTGGTGGGACCTGACCTCCCATGTGGGTGGACTGAGTCCCCTGTGGTAAGGCCGGGTCCCCCGTGTGGGTGGACACCGCTCCCTCGACCGCGCTCCCCTGTGGTAGGGACGACTCCCCCCGTGTGGGTGGAGCGGGCCGTGAGAACCCAGTTGCCCTAGCGCGAGTCGTAACTGCTGCTATCTGAATGCTGTCATTCATGGCTTGCAACAATGCTGGTGATCTGCTCAAGGGATCCGCGACGTTCGTGCGACCTGGCTCATATTTCCATTCCAAGTGGAAGCGTGACAAGAATTCATACCATCTGACTTGTCGTCTGGACAACACTTGCTTGTCTTGGAAGAAGGTATTCGGGTTGTGGTCTGTAATGATGATCACTTTCTCTGCTCCCTCAAGGTAGGGGCGCCAAACTTCCAAATTGTAGACCACTGCTCGAAGTTCTTGCTCTGTCACACCATAATCTTTCTCTGCCGGCGTGAACTTCTTGCTATTATACGCGATGGGGCGTCCATCTTGAACCAATACGCCGCCCATGCCGAAACCACTTGCATCACTGATGACTGTGAATGGCTTATCAAAGTCTGGTGCCTTGAGCACTGGTGCTTTAGTGATAGCATCCTTAAGACCATTGAAGGACATCTCGCAGTCAGGTGACCATTTGAAGGGTGTCTTTGGCTTGGTGAGGTTATTCATGGGTGAAGCTATTCTCGCATATCCTTGAACAAACTTCTTGGCGAAGTTAGTCAAGCCCATGAACTGCCGTATGTCGTGCACGTCGGTCGGTGTTGGCCAATTTCTGATTGCTTCGACCTTGGAGTCATCAATCTTGATGCCCTGTGGACCAACCAAGTGTCCAAGAAATAACGTCCATTCTCGCAACCAGGAGCACTTCTTCATCTTGGCGTACAACTGATGCTCTCGAAGCTTCTGGAGTATAAGTCGAATATGCCGAATGTGCTCCTCAAACGTCTTGGAGTATATGAGAATGTCGTCCATGTACACGAGTACGAAGTCGTTCACATATTCCGAGAAGATCTTATTCATAACTGTCTGAAATGTGGCGGGGGCGTTGGTCAACCCAAACGCCAAAACTTTGAAGTTGTACTGCCCGAACGGTGTACGAAATCCTGTCTTAGGGAAGTCCTCGTCATTGATGCGAATCTGGTGGTAGCCTGAGTGTAGATCAAGTGACGAGAAGTAACTTGCATTTCCCAGCATGTCCAAAGTATCATCGATGCGAGGAAGTGGTGCTCGATGCTTGATGGTGGCTTTATTCAACTGCCTGTAGTCCACTACCATGCGCAAGTTGCCATCTTTCTTATTCACGAAGAAGCATGGAGCTGCAAAAGGCGAATGTGAATGCTCGATAAGTCCCTTCTTCAGAAGTCGTTCAATTTCTTCCCACATGGTTCGCTTTTCAAGCTGTGAGTATCGAGGAAGATATCCAGGCTTAGGCTTGAATCCAGGCTCGAGTTCAATTACATGATTGATGCCTCTATCTGGCGGTAGACCATCTGGTAGCTCATCTGGAAATCTATCTGCAAACTCATGAAGCAAATCACGAAGCACTTGAGGTAGTGAATCAACGTCGACTCCATTTGAATCTGGCTTCTCGAGTACTACTGCACATAAGATAGCTTGGTCTGGCTTGAGCCCATGAGGGGCCATCATAGCTGACAAACTCAAAGGTTTTCCCAATACATGCGAAATGTCATTGCTGCCAAGGTGGAAAGCATGCTTTTCCTTTCCAACCCGTAAGGTCACGACCTTATCGTCGTAGTCGAGAACTGCACGAGACTGCAATAAGAAGTCATCACCCAAATAAACTGTAGATTTGGCTAAGTCTGCCACAACTGCTCTGACTGAAGTATGCAGTGCACCAAAAGACAATGGTACAGTTGCCATGCTCTTAACATTCAATGATGTGCCGTCTGGGCCATAAGCTGAAACATCCACTTCATCGATTTGAAGTCCAACTCGTGCTGCTAAGTCCGAGCTGATGAAGCTGGAGGTAGCTGCTGTATCCAGGGTGATGTCCCATTTCAACCCTGCCCACGACCACCACGAGGCCCATCTCGACTGTCGCGAATCACAACACGGCGCTGATAGCCACGGTCGTTGTCCCTCTGGACCTCAAAGGTGCGGACGCCACGGTTGTAGTCACCACGGCTGGGACCACCACGGTTGAAGTCACCACGGCTGTCACTGCGATAACCCTCACGGTGGTAGGTGTAGCGTGGCCGATTCTGTCCCTGAGAAGAGTAGCGGTCGTCATATGAGCGCTTGTAACCTGCAAAGCGACCACGTGCTCTGCCGCGTGAGTCTCTGCCTCTTCTGCCAAAATCAGTAAATCTGCCACGTGTGACTGGCTGGCTGCCACGTGACTCCCTCAGCTGATTCACCCAGCTCGTACGTTTCAAGAACTCAATGATGTCATCAAGCCGAGGATCTTCCTGAGTTGAAAACTGCCCTTCAAGCTGATTGACGATGTAGCGAGGCAAGGCCTTCTTCAATGTTTTCATTAAGTCCATGTTGGACCTCTTGTCTGCAATACGAAGTGAAAGACTCCAAAATCTGGTGAGGTAGTCGCCGAGGGTCCACGACCCATCCCAAGATAACTTTTCAAGTTTTGAAGTAAGCGAGTGCACATCCTCATAGGAGAAGGCAAACTGTCTGCACAAGGCGTCATGCATTTCTTGGAAGGTAGGCACTCTGTTCAAGCTGGCTTGCAATGCATCAATGGCGATTCGGGCATCGCCCTCTAACTTGCTTTTCAATAGCAGACCCCACTCTGCACCTGGGGTGGGTAGAGTTCTCTTGGAGAGCAATCGTAGAGCTGCCTGAAAATCTGATAGATAATTGTTGACACGAGGACCACTGCGTTTGCCATTGTAGTTAGGTAGAGCTTGCACATCTCTGAAGGTAAGGGTCTTGCCCTCTGTGCCAGTACCTCTGTTGTCGTCATGTGCTTGTACGTCGTGACGATCATAGTGACGGTCATAGTCGTCTGGTCCCCTGTCATCACGTCTGGGGCGCTGCTCCTCACGTCTGGGAGGAGGGTCATCACGTAGAGGCTGGTCATTTCGTAGAGGAGGTTCATCACGTCGTTCGACTGGAGGCACTCCTGCATTGCCGTAATCCTCGTCGTCATAATCATCATCATTCTCATCATCATCATCGTCGTCATCATCATCATCATCACTTGGTGGACCATCATGCATTGCCCCTCGAGCAAAATGACGTGGGGCTGATCCCCCTTGAAGTTCCTCTGGATTTTCTGACACTTCTTCTTGATTGGCGTGTGAAGCATTCTCATTATCAACATCAGGAGAAGATTCATCTCTTAGTTGCGTAGGTCGAGGTGCGATGAAGACTCTTCTTGTGCGAGGAGACACTACTGGGCCCCTCTGAAGCAACATTCCCGGTGTAGTAGTCGTCACAGCTGGAGTTCTTGCCATAAAAATCTTCAAATCATGATTGATGGCTGAGATATCAATGGCTGACTTCTTACCTTCGTTGTAGCCTTTCAAGACGGACTGCTTAGCCGAGTTGGGCAAGAGTACCCATGGAGCCTCTGGGAACTCGTCTGGTTTCATGAAGAGGGCTGATTGAAGAAGATGTTGTGTTCCTCCTTGCACCCACGAGCTGGGGATTCCCATGGCTTGGTAGATTGCATTGGAGTGATACTCTGAAGGCGTTGTGCTGTATAGTAGAGCTGGAGGAATATAAAACTTGCTGGTCTCATCTGAAAAATTTAAGTAGCAGTCCCAGGTGTCCTTACTGGCAAGTGGCTTTTCTCCAGGAGCTGTCATGTCAAGAGCTGTACCATATGTAGTGTTGGGATGTAATTAGAGTCAGACGGAGACGGAAAGGCAGATTCGATGATTACATTCGCTGATCTTGAAGTCTCTTCGAAGTCTCTTATCTGCACGTTGCTGAGCCGTCAAGACCAACCCGCAGAAGTAACGCTCGGTAACGAGATATCAAATGACGATCGCACTGACCTTCGATTGTACCGCCGCTGCTCGGAACGAGACCTCGAGCGCGGTTACATTCACCACTAAGTAGTACGTACACGAATTCGAAGTACATATATGTACTTCGTATATATCTAAGGACACCTTATATACCAGAAGGACTTACGTTGTTGGCGTTCCTGCAGGGCTGGTTAAAACATGTATGTTTTAGCTACGGTCCCGGCACATGCGCACATGCTGTTACATTTTGTGACATATAGTGAGATTGCCTTCCTCTTGAACAGGCATGAACTCGTACAAGGAAATGATAAACAATGGGTTGAACAAAGGCATACACGAGACGACTAGAACTATTTACCAAAGAGAAGTGTAGACTGATTACATGTGACTAAGCACAAGGTCATGTTATAGATAGTATCGTACGGTATTCGCACGTGGTTGCCAGACCAACACGTGGTGTTGCAACGCTGGTATTTGAAAGGCAAGCAGCGGAGTTGGATGTCACTTGCCTAGCACAATCAATGATTGATGCATGTGTGTAGACAGCAAGTGTTCTGCTTAAGGCGGAAGGCCGTCACACGGACTGCCCAGCCAACTAAGATAACGGATCACTCGATCTGCTCGTGCTTGCAGGTCTTCAGCCCATAACCTAAATCCAACACATGCACACGCATTTAGTGATCACATGCATGTGAGCACTAGATGCGCATGCATATTCGCAAGTACCGGGACCGTCGGCACGTGCCGGGACCGTATCAAACTGTTGTCCGGGCAGTACTGTCCGGACAATACTATAGTAGCTAGCTAGTACCTCCGCACTGGATTTTGATATCACCATATGGTTCGACAAAGCACTCGATGCATAGGATCCTGCTGCGGACTGACTGACCAAACAGATTACCCCTTGGATGTCCGGACTGACCAAACAGATTAGCCGTTGCAAGGATGGCTTAAACCGCCCAATCAAGTGAGCTCACGACCCATGAACAACTCGGACGTCAGTACGTTATAATTACTAAATCAGGTGCATAAAGGTTTTAGGAATCAACACCGTCAGGACTTCCTTGTCGAATCTTTTAGAAGTTTATAAACACCGAAATGAATATCCGAATCATCCAGGTTAGCCCGAGAAAATAATTTTGGTCACAAGGACAAGGTCTTCAGGTACCTCTTAATATTGATTGTGACCCACAAGCATGCAAACACAAACGTGTTTTGACCACAAGAGGATCCATAGGATATATTTTTGGAGTGTATCACAAATTTGGAATGCATGTTTAAATTTACAAAAATGGTTAAGTTTGCCGCAATTGTGTGTGTGTGTGTGTGAGTGTGTGTGTGTGTGTGTGTGTGTGTGTGTGTGTGTGTATGTGTGTGTGTGTGTGTGTGTGTGGGGGGGGGGGGCGGGGTCCTGGCCAGGGCCCCGCATGGGGTTATTGGGGGGGGGGGGGGGGGTGGGCCGGCCCCAATTCACCGCCTGGGCGCATCGTGGCCACCCGGGGGGTTGGAGTGGGGCAGGTCCCTGGATTGCCAGCGAGCTTCGTACGAAGGGGACAAACCAGTCCTTAGAGGGACCGGATATCCAGAATCTATCAAAGTCAACTTCGAAGCAACCTGCTTCAAGCATATTCCATTACCACCGGTACATTCCTCGGGTATTGCGGCTTTAAGATTCAGACAGTCAGCGACAGCAACAAAGTATTTATCTGTTTCATGACACTAGCGCTACGGGTAGTACTACCTCTTGCAATAATCGGGATTCGAGGCTGCGTCAACTTTTGGTACTTTGAACATTTCCTTTCTGTGTATCAGATCTGAGGCTCTTTACAAGGCCGCAGAGCTAGATAAAAAGTTTACGTATCTTGCGGTTTTTCGAAGCCTGTGCAAGGTATGCAAAATATACAGTTAGAAACAGATTCTTAGCATATATGCTAAGCATAGCCATATATGCTAAGCATTGGCATACATACATATACATACATATATATATATATATATATATATATATATATATATATATATATATATATATATATATATATATATATATATATATATATATGTGTGTGTGTGTGTGTGTGTGGTGTGTGTGTGTGTGTGTGTGTGTGTGTGGTGTGTGTGTGTGTGTGTGTGTGTGTGTGTGTGTGTGTGTGTGTGTGTGTGTGTGTGTGGTGTGTGTGTGTGTGTGTGTGTGTGTGTGTGTGTGCCCAAAATAAAGGTTTAGAACATAGCATACATATGTGCGCATCTCCGAGTAATGCTAACGTTGTATCATGATTGGAAAATGTTCTTATAAGAAGTTGTTAATTTTATGTCAGAATGAAGTCCATAAAAAAGCCATACCAAAATCGGTTTGGACTTTTTTCAAGATTTTATGTATACTTTGGAAACGGGAGTAACTTTGCAGGATGCCTTCACTGAATACCATAGAAGTCCCTAAGGCAGAACTCGTGCACACAACACTGGGGATGACGCGAATAAGGTCGCTCTTTCCTGTCCAGTTAGGAGTAAGACGGTAAGAGTTCGAGAAGAAGTGTTTCTGCTGCCAGTAGCTAAGGCATTATTGACTCTAAGTTTCGTTAAACATATCGGTGTTTTAAAAACTTACGCTTAATTAAACGTTAAACTTTTCATAAATTCATGAATATTTAAATTGCCCCTGTGACATGTCGGGTACCGGGGATTAACTAAATTTCAACACGGTTTCGCATCTTACCTTTTCGCATTGCTCTCAATATGGACTATGCATTAGACTTCCAGCACTAATACTCCGAATATCCCGAAAAGAATTATCTTTATAGATATATTTTGGAAACTAGAAATGCACTAAGGATCCGGTGGCCAGCATCTGAAGTTAGGACTTCAGAGTTGCAATATTGGGAATTCGAACGTTTTACAAGACCAATAACTGCATCTCTTTTTTGTTCTCCTATCAATTTATTCAAGGCCAAGGCCCTAAAGGTTTACGCGTTGATTGGGAAAACAGGAAGAGTACATCGCCCCAGTCCATGTGCAAAAACTTTTTGCCTTGCCCAAAGTATACAGGAGTGACTACGAAAAGCATTTCAGGCAAGACATATGAGGCCAGCCGGGGACAAGTGCAAATGTATGCATCGATCTCCAAAAAGTCACCTGATAGTTTCGGTGTCGGGAAAGGATTTAAGTTTATTGCAACGCCTCAACGTAATATGGCAGATGAAATTGTAATTCGGTATATAGTTCTATATGGTGATGAAGGTTTGGCAACAACATCAGATGGCCTGGACTTTTTTGCGCTAAGACCTTCCTCCTTCTGCCTCAGCGAATGCGAAGAGATTACTCTGGGTAATCCACTAGAGAAAGAGCGTTTAGTGCTCTTCCTAAGATGTGAAGAGTGGCGCGACGCGATACAGCCACGTATTATGGCGGTACGCACCATCACTATATACAAATAAATTTATCCAATGTTTCCCGCGTTTAAGAAAATAAACACAAATTCAAAATATCTGAATTATCTCTTCGAACAGATAATTATTAAGTTAATGTGCTATAAGTGTGAAGTTGGAGCTCGGAACCCTTCATTACCTTGTACTTCATATGCGTGCATGGGGAGATCCCGTACAGTTCTCTCTGGTTTTCATATATACTTAGATGAACGCGTACATTCTATAATTGGCCGCTCTGCGTCGCATTTAAGACGAGAACTTCACGCATTGTAATCAGTCGCTATCTTCGTCTTCATGAACGGATCTCTTTGCCTCAGTCAAATACTCTTCCGCTGATTGCCATAACACTGGTATCGGCGACATCGTTGTCGCTTGATCTTCTTGTTTCTTTGGCTTAGGTGCGTTTGTGATGAGACGAACCAGGACAGGGGCTCCGCGCAAGCGGGTCAGTTTTACAACGCCTAGGAAGCAGATGGTTCCTGCTGGAATCCCCACTTCAGGGCCGAATTTTGTTGATCCTGAGCGTGTAGATGTGTCTTCTTTTGTTTCCAAACCTTTATACGAGTCGATGCTGGCTCGGGGCTTTGACCCGGGAGCCACTTACGACACCACTGATGAGGAGGCGGAGAGCCGCCCAGGCAGTGCTGTGGTGCAAGATGCAAGCCGTCTAAGTGATGCATCTCTTCTAGCAGAGATGCGCTCGCGTGGAATGGTCTTCCCAGCACCGTCTCCTGTGGTTCCGGACCCCACCGTGAGGGAAGTTCCCATCTCGGCTGTGAAGACCAAGTTTCCTGAACCCATGTTGTATTATGGAGATCCTGACATGTTGGATGCCCATTTTCTGCAAGTTCGTACGTACTTGCGTGCGAATCGTGTAGATCTGTCAGGAGACGTAGCCGTTGATATGGCCAGTATGTTCCTACGGGGCAAGGCTCTTGATTGGCTCGTCTCACGGACTCAATTGGCAGCTAAAGGGCAAGCCATGGAATTGGCAACGTTCCACGCATACATGCAGGCTTTACAGGAGGCCGTCCGACCAGTGGAGCTGACGGATACTTACTTTGAGCCTTTTCTTGTCATGAGACAAGGAAAACGGTCCATGAGGGAGTATGTTGCGCATTTCAATGCGTGTAGGGCCAAAGCACCTGACTGCATGTCAGATGCGATGTTAATGTTTGTGTTTAAGCGTGGGTGTCGGGATGACCTGCGCAGGGCGATTACGGTGCAGCGTCCGCAGACGCTGGCAGAGGTGTTCACACTTGCAGTTGCAGTATCTGATCTGCATGCAAGTGTTCCTCCTCAGGGTGGCGGGCAGAAGGGGTTTCCCTCCGAAGGATCCCAGACCAAACCCACACCTTCTCCCCCGGCTAAGGAGGCTAATAAGCCTACCTCCCCCCACTGCGGCAAACCCGGACATAATGTCGATGCATGCTGGGTCTTACACCCTGAAATGAGAAAAGTAAAAAACAAAACGGCTGCCTAATAGGTGTGGCTGTGGGGTGTGACAGGTGTTGGTACCATGGAGATTCAAACAGGGATCCCGGTTCTTCCCGCGTTTGACGAGTTTGTTACCTACCTACGCACCTTTTCTGAGAGTGTTGTGACTCATGTGACGAGTTCGCAACGCTTGCCTGTGTCTGAAACCCCTTTTGGGCTGATCACCCCTGCTTGTGAGCAGTGTGAGGGTAGAGAGACGCATGTTGATGGATCCCATGAGTTGGTTGTTTCCTTGAGTTCTGAAGCTGCTCCCATGGCTTGGGAAAGAGTGATTACGCGGGCCCTTCCCGGGGATAGGGTAACACTGCTTTGCCCCAGGTCCACAGGTGGGGAGGCTGTAGGGCCAGAACTGCAGGAGCAACGCCATGCGACCATCGTTATCCCTTGGACATCCCTACTGCAGTTATGGGGAGAATCTACTGCGATTCAGGCGCCTCCCACTGTTAAGAGTGTTTTCGGGCGGGACATGGTTGAGGTGTCTGTCATTACTAGGCTTGTAGCTGTACCTAGTAAACTCACCTACCAGCCCCTTCATCATATTGCACAGATGAGCGCAGATTTTACTGTAGCGACTCCTGACTTGTCACATACGTGTATCCAGTTTGAGGGATTGGTGCAGGGTGTTGCATGTAGGGTGCTATTGGATAGTGGTGCTACAGCTAATTTTGTGAGTGAAGAGTTTATGCATGCTCTTGTTTTACCCACTATGCCTCTCAACTCGTTGTTGACAGTGAACCTCGCTGATGGTAGAGCCAAGGTAACTGATCAGGTGTGTGCAGTTGACTTGTCTGTGGGGTCGTTTCAGTTCCGAGTGGATTGTTTGCCTACAGAGCTGCATACCTATGATGTTGTGTTAGGGAAGCCCTGGTTGACAGCGTTTAATCCATGTGTAAATTGGCGTTTGAACACTGTTTGTCTTGTTGATGGTGAAAGCACACATGTTTTGGTGGGTAGTCAGCGTTCTGATGCGCCTAAATATGTGATTTCTGCCATAGAGTTGGGTAGATTTAAGCAAATTTGCTTCTGATTTGACAGAATTGTACGTGCTCAAGTTGAAACCTGTACAACGGGATTCTGAACCAGTACATGCCCAGCCGGGGTTGGAGGACTTGTTGCAGGAGTTCTCGGATGTCCTATCAGGCTTGCCTGACAGTCTTCCACCACCTCGAGTCGGAGACCACGAAATCCACCTGGAACCTGGTGCTCGACCTCCTGCCTCCCGCATTTACCCGCTGTCGGGAGCTCAGCTTGCTGAGCTTAGGGCACAGCTGCAGGAGTTGCTGGAACGAGGGTACATCAGGCCCAGCTCTAGTCCTTACGGTGCTCCCATCCTTTTTGTCCCCAAGAAGGACGTTGGTTGGCGGTTGTGTATTGACTATCGCGCTCTAAACAAATTGACTATAAGAAACCAACACCCGTTGCCACGTATCGATGAAATGTTCGAGCAGTTGTGTGGTAGTAAGCTCTTTACTAAACTTGACTTAGCCTCTGGGTACCACCAGATCCGTATGCATGAGAATAGTATAGAGAAGACTGCTTTTAAGACAAAGTATGGTCACTATGAATTTACTGTGATGCCCTTTGGTCTGACAAACGCCCCCGGGTTTTAGGGTTTAGGGTTTAGGGTTAAGGGTTAAGGGTTAAGGGTTAAGGGTTTAGGGTTTAGCGTTTAGGGTTTAGGTTTTAGGGTTTAGGTTTTAGGGTTTAGGTTTAGGGTTTAGGGTTTAGGGTTTAGGGTTTAGGGTTTAGGGTTTAGGGTTTAGGGTTTAGGGTTTTAGGGTTTAGGGTTTAGGGTTTAGGGTTTAGGGTTTAGGGTTTAGGGTTTAGGGTTTAGGGTTTAGGGTTTAGGGTTTAGGGTTTAGGGTTTAGGGTTTAGGGTTTAGGGTTTAGGGTTTAGGGTTTAGGGTTTAGGGTTTAGGGTTTAGGGTTTAGGGTTTAGGGTTTAGGGTTTTAGGGTTTAGGGTTTAGGGTTTAGGGTTTAGGGTTTAGGGTTTAGGGTTTAGGGTTTAGGGTTTAGGGTTTAGGGTTTAGGGTTTAGGGTTT
>KV908798.1:0-12018 GCA_002005505.1 Botryococcus braunii
TCTTAGAGTACAGGACAAAGGCCAAACTAAAAGTTCTTGCTCGGGGATGTAGGGGAGAACAATTCATGTTCTCGGGCAAGGCAGGAATATTTCCTTTTATGGCCAGAAACATCTGTAGTAGGCATGGGATCTCCCCACACCTGACTTTGCCGTTACTTCGCATGGATCGGACCATGGACTGGGTCCTTCTTTTGACAAGTACACAGGTTAGGTATCACAAGGAACAACAGTTTGCAGATGGTCTTGTGAAAAAGGTATTAGTGTTACCCCTTCGGTAGTCACCGCCATACTTTCTTTGTATGTGATTCTATATGGAGGGGGTGGACTCATTCTGGACAGACTGGATGTCTCTAAGGGAGGCAAGTCAGTGTTGGGGTGGAAAGGCAAAAAAAAACAAGGAAGTGGGTAACGTTGGACCCTCACAGGAAAGTCTTACCCTGCACGTTGCAATGGGGTATGACATAGTGAGGAAGGGGAAGAACAAAGTAGATCAATGGAGACTTTGTCTGTTGAATGTTGTCATGAGACCTGAAGAGTATGCATGGGATGAGCAGGAGTCATCCTGGAGGAAAACGGGCTCGATCCCTCCGACGACGAATCAGGCACTCATCAACCAACTCCACGGGACCGGGTACCAGGGCGGGCCGGTCCCGGAATTATTCTCGGAACCCCTAGTGGAGGGGAGGAAGAGGAATAATGGAGGGGGAGGAGGAGAAGCCAACGTCGTCATCGGGTAAGCTCACGGGATCCTTGGGACTGGAGGAGGTGTTGAAGGGCAAACCGGAACAATTGGGGGTGCTCCTTAGGGAGTACAGTGATTGTTTCCTCAAGGTTTGCCAGGATTGCCACCGCATAGACAGGTGTATCACACCATCAGGATACAACCTGGCTCTGTACCTCCTAATAAGCCTGCTTATCGTTTATCTTCTCTAGAAATGGAAGAGTGTACTAAAACAGTGGATGAGCTTCTCGCATTAGGGCACATCCGGCCCAGTCACTCACCTTATGCATCTCCTGTTCTTTTTGTTAAAAAGAAGGAAGGAACTTATAGGATGGTAATTGATTATAGAGCTGTCAACCAGATTACCATTCCGGATAGGTACCCCTTGCCCCGGATTGATGATTTGCTTGATAGGCTCAAAGGAGCAAAGGTCTTCTCAAGCCTGGACTTATTGAGCGGATACCATCAGGTCCGGCTTAAAGAAGAAGATATCCCAAAGACAGCATTTAGAACACCATTCGGGTTGTACGAGTTTCTGGTGCTCCCCTTTGGTTTAACGAATGCTCCGGCCACTTTTCAGCGGCTGATGAATGAAATCTTCCATGATTTCATTCGGGAGGGATTTGTCGTTGTCTATTTGGATGATGTGCTCATTTTCAGCAAGGATGAAAACATGCATTATGTTCATTTGGAAAAAGTCTTCGCTCGCTTGCGAGAGAAGCAACTCTTTGCCAAGCTACCCAAGTGTGAGTTCATGCGTTCTGAACTTCGATACTTGGGGCATATCATTGGAAGGGATGGATTAAAGGTGGACCCACAAAAGGTGGAAGTAGTCAAGGAATGGCCCGTACCCAAAAACACCACGGATGTCCGTAGGTTTCTGGGCCTTGCAAACTACTTCAGGAAGTTTATCAGGGACTTCAGTGCCATCGCTGCTCCCTTGACAAAGTTGTCAAGCAGCAAGAGGGCATGGGAATGGGAATTGGAACAGGAGGAATCTTTTTCAGCATTGAAGACTGCTTTGGTAGAGGCCCCTATCTTATCACTACCTGATCTTCGGAAACCATTCCAAGTGACATGTGATGCAAGTGATTTTGGGGTGGGAGCAGTTCTCATGCAGGACGGGAAAGTAGTAGCATACCATAGCAAAAAGTTGAATAGTGCAGAGCGTAACTATTCTGCTACGGAAAGGGAATTGCTGGCTGTAGTGTATGCTCTACAGGAATGGCGATGTTATGTGTTAGGAAAACCAGTCACCGTAACCACTGACCATAAGTGTAATACCTTTTTGCAACAACAGGCAGGACTTAGCCCGAGAAGAGCTAGGTGGGCTGAGCGATTGCAGGAGTTTGACATACTCTGGGTTTGGGAGCCAGGCAAGACTAACGTCGCAGATGCCTTGTCCAGGATCCCAATCCTCGCGGCCAGGCAGCTCCGACGCAACGTCGAGCCAGCGGAGCCCGAGCTCAGGAGTGTCAAGCCCCGGGTCGCAATGGACTCCGGCGGGAGGGCCCGCCCGAGCGGAGTCACCCAGCAGCTTGACACGTGTGAACCCTTCCTGGAGTTAGTAAAAAGGGCATACATGGATGATGAGTGGTTGGGAAAGAGGTCGAACAGAAGGAAGGTGCATTTCAGGAATGGGATATGGGAATATGGGAAGGAGGGACGGAAGTATGTCCCAGGGCATTATGAGGTGAAGGATGGGGAAGGAGTCGTGGGGAGAAACCTAAGACAAGATATACTCAAGGCATTGCATGAACCTTTGTATGTGGGACACCCTGGTTTTGCCAAGATGTATGAACTGGTGAAACGGGAATGGTGGTGGCCGGGAATGACAGAGGACGTGCGGGAATATGTTGCCTACTGTGATTCTTGTCAAAGGGTCAAAGCTTCAAACAAGTTGCCCGCAGGCCTCCTTCACCCCTTGCAAATCCCGACTAGGAAATGGCAAAGCATTTCCATGGATTTCATAACGGGGTTGCCACGGAGTGCAAACGGGAATGATGCCATATGGGTTGTGGTGGACCGGTTAAGTAAGTGTGCTCACTTTGTGCCCACCACCACAAAAGCTGACTCATATGATGTAGCAGTTTTGCTAAGGGATAAAGTCTGGAGATACCACGGATTTCCAGAGGAACTTGTGTCGGATAGGGATCCTAAGTTTGTGAGTAAATTTATGGATATACTCCTAAATTTAACAGGCTGCAAACCTGCACGGTCTACAGCCTATCACCCACAATCTGACGGACAAACGGAACGGGTTAACAGGATTCTTGAGGACTACCTCAAACATTATGTTTGGGATAAGCCTAAAGAATGGGAAAACCATCTGGCTGTTGCAGAGTTCGCCTATAACAATACATGGCAAGCCTCGATCAACACCACACCGTTCCGCTTGACATATGGACAGGATCCAAACATTCCATTTGCTATGGGACACATGGAGGGGGGGAAAGCAGATCGGGCAGATCTTTTCCTCCGGAAGATGCAAGACTCCCTTACTCTTGCACGGAAGTTTTTGGCTGCAGCTCAGGAGCGGCAGGCGGCCCAGGCGAACCGCCACCGCCGGGCTGTGATCTATAAGAAGGGGGACCTTGTTCTCCTTCGGACGAAGTTCCCAGCCGCCCTGACGTCGCAGAAGTACATAAAGCTTGCCAGGCGCCGGATTGGACCCTTCCGGGTCACTGCCGTCCATCCCAACTCTGTTGAGCTGGACGTCCCCGCCGCCTTGAAGTTTCACCCACGCATAAACGTGGAATATGTGGACCTCTACAAGGGGCCACGTAACCCAGACCGCCTCAGCATTTACAAATACCAGCCGGGACCACGCATGGTCAAGGGCGATGACGGCACGGAGAATGCCGAGTACGTCGTGGACGGCATCCTCGGTCACCGTCCCTGGATGAAGGGGAACCGGGCCCTCCACTTCCCGGACGGTACCCCAGCCTACCAATACTGGGTACTGTGGTCAGGTTACGACGTCGGAGACGACTGGGAGCCCTTGGACATGTTCGACCACGCAAAGGACACCATCAACGCCTACCACCGTCACCAGGAGTTGGGCCCGCCCAAGTGGGGCGAGACGGCCGTTTGAGGCTTTCCCCCTGCTGCCCGCTCCTCCGGTCGGTTACCTTGTCTTTGCTCTCTTTAGGAGGGAGTCCTTGTCGGGTACGCAAGGATCTGCACAGACAAGCCGGTGGTATGATTGCAAATGTGTGCACCCCCTCGGGATGGGATTGGGAGTGGGTCGCCCACTCCGGTGTGGGTGGACAGATGTCACACACCATGGCATGTTGCAGCCCGGAGTCTGCACGCTTTGGATAGGTGGGGGGGGAGTACACCTGCTAGCACAAGCAATCAGTTGTGGATCCTGGGCACTTTTCTTGTGATTGGTGGACTATGTGACTAGAAGGGACTTGGAAATTGGAGAGGGATTGAAAATTCTTCTATGTGACTGGCAGGTCTTGGACTGTCTATGTCAATAGGGGGGACTTGGACTCTCTTGGATCTTGGACCTTGGAAATTTGTGTTGTTGGGACTTTTGGGAACGTTGGACTTTGTTTCTTTGTTTGTTTGTTTGTTCCTTTTGGATCATGGTTCAGAGCCAACGCAACCCGAGTCGTTCGGCATGAGCTGGAATATGTACCTTATGCGGATTTGTACAGTATGTTGACTTGGGATCATCCATTACGGGAACGGGACTCATTGGGAGCATGGAACTTCTCCATGGAAGTTCCCTACTTTTTGGACTTAAGCACTTTAATTATTCTTTTGTGTTGTATGTTTTTGGATTAGATTTTTATGTTCTCTTGGACTTGGGAAATTGGGACACTTGTTTTTCATGTTTGAACGTTTATTTCTTCATGTTTGTTCTTCGAATAAGATTAGACGCAAGTCTACCTAGTGTCCTGGAAAAGCCATAAAAAAAAAATAAATGGCAAGGAAGTGTTTACTTGGAGATATTATACATTGGAAGTGGGGACCCCATGAACCACCAATTCGGCAGGGGTCAGACGGCAGTTGGAGGTTTGGGCCGTCCAGTTTACCGGTTTCTCTGGTTGTTCTTCTCAGTGAAAATCCTCGAGTGGGTTTGCATGAGGACATGCAAAGGACTAAGGGGGGGATAATGTAACGGAATGCGAGGATTTCCGAGCATTTCGGGACATTTGCGGGAGACGCCCTTTGGCGCCATACTGCACGCCCGTGGGAGCCACGTGGTTAGCCGCTCGAACGAGAGTAGCACCTTCCGTCGGTGATGGTTGCTTACGCCATGCATAGTTGGCACTCCGTCATTGCGTGTGTTTGATGACAATAATTGTCACCGTTAGCACGCCAGCGAGTGGACGATCTAGGGCTCTCACGAAGGATAGAGGGACATAAGTCGTACATGGGCCGAGTCCGAATGATAGGCGTCCCTTGGCTAGGAACCCGCGTGCCGAGTAGATTAACACGAGAGGACAGAACTGGAGAAACCACAAGGGTAAGCTGTGTGGTGGGGTGGTTCTTGTAAACGCTTGCTTGCCCCAAGTGACGGACCTCGTGTCGCGCCTCGTTCCTTGCTCCCTTCCTGCCTTACTTCCTTATAAATTCCGCTGAGTTATTACAGTATCCATGCTGACCTAGGGACCCTGCGGTACGAATGGTGACCAAGGGTGAAAACGTGATGGACAAGGGCAGGGGTCAGGGGATGGCGGCGGACACGGGCCGGGGGAGCAGAGGGCGGAGGATCAGCAACGGCGGCGGATGCACGCGGTCGTCCTCGGGGTTGCGAATGGAGGCGGCCCTGGGGCTCTGAAGTATCCTGCGGCGGCGGTGCAGGGCGGGGAAGGCCAGGAAGAAGGTTAACATCAGGGGGAACCAGGCCATCCTCCAGATTCCACAAGCGCTGGCAGGTGTCTGGGTTGGTTGCGCACGAAAGAACTCCCAGGGAATGGGTTTTGAAGCAAGTGGTGCACAACCAGCTGGAGGTAGCTCGCAAGATGGCTTCAAGCTTCCTGTACTCTGCTGGGGATCTGAGTTGCGACACCCAGTCATCCCGCCCAGCATCGCCGAGCTTGTGGAACCTCTGCAAGTGACGTAGGAGCCCAGCACCCGTAGTGATCTTACGAGACTTGCATGATGCCTTCCAAGGGCAGGTGGGGTCAAAGAGAGGAACGCTGGCCATGGCATCACCAGCTGGGCAACCCAACCCCAAGACCGTTCTGGATGCTGGAAAGTGGTGAAGCCCCCAGTCCCTCTGAAAAACTGGCTGGGCTGAGGCGAAGCGGAGAAGAAAAGGGAAAACCAAGATGATGTGTGAAGAAACACAGGAGTAAGTGTTGTAAAACACTGGAATCTTCGTAAGTGCTGGATGCTGGGGAGGGGTGAAGCTGTGAGTCCCTGTGAACGACGGGCAGGCGGAGGCAAATCTGAGGGGCCAAAAAAGAAAAAGAAAAAACCAATACTGTGTGTTAAGAAACACAGGAAGTGGGGAAGAACACGGGAAATTCCGCAGATGCCAGACGCCAGAAAGTTACGAAGCTGCCAGTCCTGCGGAAAGACTGGCCGAGCTGGTGCAAATCTGAGGAAGAAAACAGGAAAACCAATACGATGTGGTATCAAACTGAGAATGAAGTGTTGAAAAACACTGGAAATTCCGCAAAGGCTGGACGCTGTAATATTCTTGCAAAGGATGGCCGTGCACCGACGAAAGTGCTAGTATGGTCCGAGCACCATACCATATATAGTGCGAGCCTATGAGGCTACACCCAGTACCAATGTACCGCCCGGCACGTGCGGGGACGAGCCCCGGCACCGTCTGCCTACCGGCGCGCTACATTCTCCCCCTCCTAGGTGACCAAGCTCCTGCGAGGTCCTAAGAGGAGATGTCTAGAGAGTTGCTTTTATGCCTTATGTGAGAAGACACCCTAGAGAATCGCTTCAACGCCTCGTGGAACTTGTAGCGCAACCATCAGCCAAAGGCCGTCATCATATGGTCACTCCCCTATGGGGTACACAGCTCTCACCTCCCAACGTAAGCCTCATCTCTCTTTCTCTTCTCACTATCCAGCGTAAGCTTCCTCTCTCCCTCTCTCCTCCCCCCAAAGACACGTTGCCCACCACGAGGCCCACGTGGTGAACGGGTCTATGGACCAATGCCAGGCAAGGAGCAGAGGCAACTGGGCCAGGCAGACAAAAGAAGTGTCTAATGTGCCGCAACACAAAAGAACAAATCCTTCATTATGCAATGATGGAAGCAAAACCAGCATGCAAAGCTCAATCCACATTTATGGCATTTTCCAACGGCCCCATAAATGCAGTACTAAGCAAACCGAGCACTAAAAGAGACTGTGAAAATAGAAAGTATTTTCAGCTCCATGCTTCTCGGCGCCAATCAACAAAGCAAGACCTCGTCATATCCGTGTAAGATCGGCATCCGGAAAAGTTGACACTTTACCACCGAAATCCCAACGATATGCTCGAAACACCAAAGTTTCATTAAGGCAATGCAAGTTGAAAAACAATTGCAAAGGATTAGCAACCCAAAGCAAACCAAACGAGGGGAAGCGCACACTCACCATCGTGAAGTGCCACCTTCCTCCCCCACCGTCCCCACGGAAACGGCGGAGCCAAACGCCATTAGAAAGAATACAGAAAAATCCGAACTTTCTTGCTTGGATCCACACACCAAGCTTGGCGTCGACCTTCGCAGGCCAGAACCATCCCCGTCATCCGAACTTATATGGGTGCGAAGAACGGATTCTCCCAACCAAAGTCCATGAACTAGATACCAAGGTGTTGTTGATCCTTCGATCTAGTGGGAAACAACCCAAATAGAACGACAGGCAGCAACGAAGACACACTTAAGCATCTACACCATCCGTAAGACACACTTAAGCGTCAAGCAGGATCAACAACCAACATCGCAAGTCCACCGACTTGGATATGGGCCACCAAAATGTAATATTCTTGCAAAGGATGGCCGTGCACCGACGAAAGTGCTAGTATGGTCCGAGCACCATACCATATATAGTGCGAGCCTATGAGGCTACACCCAGTACCAATGTACCGCCCGGCACGTGCGGGGACGAGCCCCGGCACCGTCTGCCTACCGGCGCGCTACAGACGCTGAAAGTGGCGAAGCTGCCAGCCCCGCTTAAAGACTGGCCAGGCGAAGGCAAATCTGAGAAAAAAAGATAAAATCAATACTATGGGTGACGAAACAGATTATCTTCTTTCTTTCTTTCTTCTTTATTGAAGCCCTGCGCGCTTCTTCTTCCTTCCTTCTTCTTCTGTTTAACAAGAGTGGAGCGCTTCTTCTTCCTGTTACAAGAGTGGAGTAAAAAAGACCAGCCCAATGTTCAGGGACCCAAACCCCCAATGTGGCAAGCTATGATGTAACTTCTTCTTCTTCTTCTTCTTCTTCTTCTGGACCTTTCGGTTAGAAGGGTCCAGAATCTTCCAGAATCTCCGCGTAAGTTCGGGGACGACTATATAAGGGCGTCCAGCCGTCCTCTAAACCACGCTGTGCTAGGAAGTTAGGTGAGGGAAACCTCTGTCGTGAGTCTTTGTAACCGCACAAGTTTGAATCCCAAAAATTCCTACTAGCCTCGTCCGTGACCACTGCGTTAATGTGCCTGTCTGTTTGCCTACTTGCATCATCGTACTTGATCCACTCGACCTGACTTGTCGTGTTCGTGAAGCAACACCCCTAAGTGTCAGATTAACAGTATTGTCTTACTAATTAATACCCAAACCCTGATAGTTTCCGAACAATAATACTCTACGTGGTTGAACTTAAGTTTTGATCAGAGATATAACCGCACGTTATACATAGAGATACAACAATTTGACCCGACGTAATACTTTCGATAATTATTTGATCACTATAACATCTTTCATAATTCCGTTTACCAGTGCCGCAAGGTGCTTTCCAGTCCGCTCCATCCAAGCCGCAACAACACCGAACGTGGACCAGCCCGAATCCTAAAAGGGAGCTACAAAACCTAATAACAGAGTAATAATAATTCCATTTAGTACCCTTGGAAGTGAAACGCACGACCTATCACATCAGTTGAACTCATACTCCAGACGTCAACCCCAAAGTCCGATAGTCCGGCCTGCGATAGGCCGTAAGCCGGTGACCCCGACTACAAATCCCCGACTAAAAATCGCACAATCGTAAGTACCAGTAATCCAGTAATCCGGTAATCCAGGTCTCAAGGCCGAATCCTTGAGTGGCGATCCGCATAATTTACCTTGATACAGAAGCCGCAGCCCAGCTATTACTAACCGTAGTTGCATAATCTCTGATTTCAATCAGAAAAAAATTTGTCTACCTTGGGTAACGGGTACCCTATAAAGGACGTGACAACTGTGTAACCACTTGTAGGGCGCCCCCTTATATGGGCATGGTTGACTGGCAAGGTCTATTGCCCCCTCAGGAAGCACCATTGCGAGGCACTTACTATCTTGTATTTCCATAAGGGTCAATTGACATTAATGGACAATATTGCAATGCACACCATTCTGCCACAGCCTGTAGTAGACACTGCACTGCATTTCCATCCAAGTGGTGGCCAGTAACTTGAAATCATCTGTATACCCTAGAATGGGTACGTGACGTCCATCTCGAGTTTTGGGACCCATGTTTGGACACCATGCCTCAATAAATCGTATTAGACCATCTGAAGATACCCCGAATAAAGTGGGACTTAGCGGTGATTCCTGTATGATGCCTGCACGAGGTTGATTCAGTTCCCCATAATTACCCCCTACCGATAGTGTAACGTCCGCATCCCCATAGAGTGATGTGATGGCCTCTACGAATCTACCATTAACCCCCACACGATGCAACGCCTCCCATAGAAGCTCTCGAGGGACCCTATCATATGCTTAAGAGAGGTCTAACTCACACAATAGTAGTGGACTTTCTGGAGTTGCCCTATCAATAAAATGTTGGAGTGCAAAGAGCTGGTGCAGGGTGGAGAAACCTGGGCGAAACCCGACTTGTCCTTCACATCTGTACTTTCGAGGTGTTCCACAAGTCTGACGTTGAGAAAGGGTGGCATTATGCCACTGGCATATAAACGCATAACCGGTTCCGCGGTACAGCTATGGGAAGGAAGGAATTGTCGGCCGACATTACTCCGTTCGTAACGGCCTGGACGCTGTCCTTACCTCAGCTCGTCAGCGGGTCACCCGGGAACCCGCCTTTCCCACCCCTGTCCCTGGCCAGGAGCGCCGTCGCGCAGACCTCCGCCTCCATGCGTGGGAGGAGGGGCGTGACCTTTATATCGACATCGTTGGCTCTTCCCCACTCACAGTTGCCAACTTGCTGCACTTCGTGCCGGGTGGGGCCGCCGCGCGCGCTGCCCAAGACAAGCAGACCCGCTATGCTGTCTTGTTGTCGCGTCAGCAGCCGCCTGTGGCTTTCCAAGCCTTCGCTTTTGAAACATTGGGAGGGTTGCATGCTGATGCGCTGGCCTTGTTGCAGAGGCTCCAGGGGCTTTTGAACCAAGCCATCATTGCTCAAGAAGATGTGGAGGGATATTTTGTCATTCGTCGGGTCAGTTTCATCATTGCGGCGGCTGTGGGTCGCCAGCTGGCCGCTCGCCGGGTGTGACTCATAGCTTGACACATTGGGTCCCTGAACATTGGGCTGGTCGTTTTTACTCCACTCTTGTAAGAAGGAAGGAATTACATCAACCCAGCCCAAAGGGCTGATGAGACGCGATAGTTTGTCGCCTGAAGGCCGCGGTGACAAGGCCACGAAGGGCGTGACAGGATGGCCCCTTCAGGAATCAAGGCTAAAAAAAGGCATTTTTCTGTCCGCTCTCAACACAAAAAACCCTTTTCCCCAACGAATAGCGTTCATGAAGGGCCCAGAAGCTGGTCCGTACGCATGTTCCCGACGCGGTATCTGGATATCATGGAAGATTCCGGGAACAGAAATGGATTTGAAGATCGACCGACAGCCCAGCTTCCAATTCGCTTGTCTGGTCGACCGGGCCATGTTCAGCTCTGCGGGCAGCGTATTAGTATCTCATTGGTTTTAGAAAGAGGAAAGTTTTGGGGAGTTTGGGGATACTGCTGCCCCTTTGCGTTCTGCTTTCTCCCGCGGATTGGTGTACCGCCCCAAGGTGTGGAGTAGTAGATCTGTCATCCCCTTTGCCTACTTGTAAATGACATGTTTCTGGGTCTGAAAATGTATTGGTTCGGCATGATTTTACTGAAAAGGAGAGATGTTTCTCCAAACGACACTAACTGACTCGAAGGCAAGCAAGTGGGACTTGACCATATGTAACGAAGACAGTCAACTGTAGCTTTTAACCAATGTGCACTAAGATAATTTGATAAACCAAGTAGAAAGAAGCTTTCTTTCCATGTTGCCTCTTACCTGGAGGCCAGGTTTGTGGTGCGGGGAACTCTGCCATCAGTTCCCACAATCGCGTTGGATATTCGGCAGAAAATGAGTTTAAATTGAAAGAAGATTTTAAAACATCGGAATCAAAAAAATTCTTGAGGTATATACTGGGGAAGCAGAGGGGGCGGGCTGTCGACATGGCAGTACGATTGTTCCTTCTCGCGGCCTTGTGTTTGATGGCGCCTCGGAAAGGTATGTCGTTTCTCTAGACAATGTTATGAGCTCTTAAGCTGTCGTGGGGAGAATCTGCTCATCATGCACTGCGTTTCCCAAATGTGAAGTATGGCATCAAAAATGTGTCTTGCGCTATAGTGTGCACTAATCCCCGGAAAAAACGTTTATTTGAAACTAACATTCACTCTGTACTTAATTCTAACTTATATGCAATCTACATGTGTAGGTCTTGCCCAAGGTGACTGCCAGGGAAAACCCAATGGACTCTCAGCCGATCCTTCAAGTTGTCAGTGTTACTTCAACTGGTGAGGCCAATTTTCTGTCTCCATTCAAAAATTAGTTATGGATATCGTTATAATCGGTTTATATTACTGATTCTGTTGTGTTTCCCTTCTTCTCGTTGTCCGCTCCCTTCTCCTGTGTGCTGAGGTGTGGAGATCATAACATTTGTCTCTGAGGAAGTAAGTGGATACGCCCCTCGTCCTCAAATGTGTTTATTTTATGCCATATGACACATTCAAACTTAAATCCAGCCTCTTGAGTGCTGAATCACGTGCCAAAATGACAGATGCATGGCGCTGTTTCTCTCAGCTATCTTTTCAGAATCTGCTTTAGTACTCTTACCGCTCCTCATCCTCTGAAACGCTCTTATCCTCTCCAGTTACACTTTCAACAGACTGGACTCCTCTTGCTTGCCTGCTTTCTCTCCACCAGACCA
>KV908798.1:27867-36714 GCA_002005505.1 Botryococcus braunii
TAGCGGAAAGACAAATATCATCGATGCAGACTCTTCTCCATTTTGATGTTTCCCAATAAACATATGTATATATATGTTCTGTGGTTACACACATGTTGAAGATACAACCCTCCACCACGCAGCCTACAGCACCGCAGAGTGACATGTCGACATGCACATCCCAATTTTGGGAGTATTGGCCAATACTCCACCATGGTGCATGCACGTGAGCAGCTCTGCACAACAGAAGCTCAAATATGAATGGAACTGTTTGCTACTTTATGCGTACATTTCATGTATTACAGCATGTATAATTCTGAAGAGTGTTTAGATTTCGCATGTGTCTAGACCTGCTAGATCTACACCAGAACCGACATCGGTGGTTAAAGGCAAATCATATCACACTTTCGCATGCCGGTGTCTGCACACGGGGCTGACGACATTTCAAAGCCAATTTGATGTCACAAACATGCAAGCGCCGGTGTCTGTGCATGTAAGGACAACCATTACCTTGTTCTTCACATGCGTGCATATGGAGATCCTGTACAGTTCTCTCGGATTGACATATATAATTAGATGAACGCGTGCATTCTATAGTTGGCCGCTTTGCGTCGCATTTAAGACGAAAGCTTCACGCATTGTAATCAGTCGTTATCTATGGAAAGGCTGGTCAGATCATGATAATTCCTGGGAGACGCTTCGGAATGTCAGGCACCTGACAGACCTTATCGCGGGTGCGCCTGTACTTTCATGACCTGGCTGGAGCAATGATTTCCTCTTGGCAGCCTGCATCTTCGCCGCATGGGTCTCTGTAGTGCAGCTGCGCTTAGACTTGGGAGGATCGGCTGTGGGTTGGGAGGGTTTGGGGCTGGGAGGGTACACCTCATGGTGTTTATGCCCTGCAATCAGGCTCTGTGGACCCTCTTTCAAGAGCAGCACAGCATGCAGTACAGCATCCAGTACAGCTAAGGCACACTGTACATTCTTTTTGTAGCTTACTGTTCTGATGTAGTTGGATTGAAGGATGGGGGATTAACAGGGATTGGGAGCCCATGCCCCTTGGTATCAACTTAAAGTATCAGACAGTTATAAACTAGAGGCGACTTTCTATTGGAAGGGAACGCCCTTACAGGCTAACTTCTGTGCTACTGGAGGGAATTTTTCCTCTTTTCCCTGCCTGGAGTATACGTATCGTCCAATATCTTGTTTCTCTGCAACTTGTTATTGATCTCAGCTGATGTGTGTGGGTCTATTAAGCGAGATCAGACGGAGCTCCTGCGCCTCTTTGATCTATCAACATGATCTGCATTCCATGAAGAAGGGCCCGTGCCCGTCATCTTCATTCCAAGGGGGAGGGAATATTCCCTATACATTAATATTAATACATTAATGTAAGGACAACCATTACCTTGTACTTCATACGCGTGCATAAGGAAATACCGTACAGTTCTCTCGGATTGACATATGTAATTAGATGAGCGCGTGCATCTAAAATTGGCCGCTCTGCGTTGCATTTAAAACGAAAACTTCATGCATTGTAATCAATCGCCTGATATCAGTCGCTATCTTCTTCTTCATGAACGTATCTGTTTGCCTCATGACAAGACACCGACTGCCTGTGCAATGTCAGGTCTGATGGTGTTGGCAATGTACAGCGGTGACCCTTTAAGCTCACTGTCCCGATGGCCAGAAGCCAGTGGTGTGCCTGCCCCTACTGACTCCCCATCCTTGGACTCTGGCCTACTGCTAGCCACAAAGTCCTTAGACATTGGAGTATCAACTCCACGACCATCCTCACACACACCCCTTCCAACGTGTTGCAATACTGTTCTAAGTCCACAAACACCATTCATGTATACCGTAGTAATACTGGCGACTCTGGAAATGCCTATCTGGACCACAGAAGGGCAGATGTAATGAACTGACCTAGGCCAGAACCTGTTTCTTTCTAATACTGTTGCAACATTGTCAATACTGCACGGTGCATTTACTTCACATTCTCCTTCTTCACTTGCTCTTCTGTCTCCGTCTATTGCTGCTGCGCCTTCTTCTTCACATCCTACTCTGTGCATCTGAACAAGTTCAATTTTAACTGCTACCTTCTGACAGGTGTCTATAATGCACGGGGGGTGGGGTGTTGGGGGGGGGGGGTTTCCAAGATATAATTTCCGTCCGCCCCATTATGGCTTGTTTGCTCGTAGGCTCCGAAGCCTACATACTCGCTCCATTCAACTCGCTCACTCTTTAAAGAAATTTCCCCTGACCTAACACCGCTGGCGAGCTCCATGTGATTGTTTCTGTGGATTGTCAAACCACCTGGTCTAAAGAGATCCGACATCAAACATTCAAGCAGCCCCTGCAATGTCTCATTCCTGCTCATATCCCAGGAGTGATCAGCCAGCACACGAAATTAGGTGTAGGTCGTTCCTTGCTATTCTCCTGCAGACTATCTCAAAAACCTATGGAATCATTAGCACAAAATCCGAATATATGCTCTGAGACCAGTCACGCAGTCATTAATCTGCAAAATCGTGTCTCTGACCTTTGCAAGGCAGGAGTTGGCGCATATATGAAAGCCACCTGCATGTACAGTAGGCTTTGTTGCATTCCTACACATGCAAGTCCAGGCCAAAAGACAACTATACAGCACTTACTGTAGCGCACGTGCATGTATAACCTTGCACAATAGAGTGGTCATGGTACAGAATGAGCCCTACCACTTCGCACTGGAATGAAGCCATTCGAGTGCTGAAGTATCTTAGGGACACCCGAGAGTTAGCTTTAATTCCTGAAGGGAAGGGACCCGAACTTGAAGGCTTTGTGGATGCCAACTATGCTGGGGACCTCGACCATCGGTGTTCAACTACAGGGTATGTTCTGTCAGTGTATGGCAGTGGCATAGTGTGGGGCAATAAGAAGCATAGCTCATGAGGGTGCTACTGATCAGTAGCACCCTCCACTGTGGAGGCTGAGTTCATGGCTGCTAGCCATGCTGTGAAGGAGGCCATCTGGCTGCGAGGCTTCATGGAGGAGATAGGGGCAACACCTTGCAGATTCAAAACCTTTTGTGATAACCAAGCTTCGTGATGACCAAGCATAACCACCCTTAAGTGTGCATAGTCAATCCGTGGAATACCCTCTACGCTAAGGATACGAAGCTGTAAACTTCTGTGTTCGGCGTTCCCTGTATGACCCGGGCACGAAGGGTGATTAGCTCGTCGGTACTCTTGTTGTGTGTAGGAGAACAAGCAGTGACCGAATGTGAATGAGGACTTGATAGGCAACAGTCAAGAGATAAGCACCCGAAGTGCCTTTAATGTCCCAATCAAGTCATTACAATGCTACTTGCTTTCTCTCATCGCTCCATAATTCAAACTACTCGATCTACGTAACTACCGATAGTCTGCATTATCAGTGTTCAATGAGGAAAACATTAGCACCCACTTAATAATATAACCTAGACCTTTCCTAACCCATTGTCAATGAGGCTTCAGTCTCTTAACGTCAGGTTACCTGTATGACCCGGGCACGAAGGGTGATTAGCTCGTCGGTACTCTTGTTGTGTGTAGGAGAACAAGCAGTGACCGAATGTGAATGAGGACTTGATAGGCAACAGTCAAGAGATAAGCACCCGAAGTGCCTTTAATGTCCCGATCAAGTGCCTCGTCCTTGCACGCCGGTGTCATAAATCCTTTCTAGCAAACCGTGTCTGATTACCTCATCCTTCCTAATCAACGTACAATTGGTCTAGATGGGATCTGGCAAAACTCCCAGGTTCTGCCACCGATTCTTCATTGATGCTGATCTGGCCACTATTACTCTTCTGAGGGAAAGGCACCAAAATGTTCTATCACTATTATAACACTTCCCCTTGCCTTTTCCTCACAAAAACTTGGCCAATCCCAGAGCCTCACGATGTCCCTGAAATACCTGCCTTGTTAAAGGCTTCGTGAATATATCTGCCACATTCCTTGCAGAAGGAACGTATTTCACATCCACCTGCCCCAATGCAATAGCTTCCCGAGCAAAATGAAAGCTGATTGCAATGTGCTTGGTATGTTTAGAGAACACTGGATTTCTGAGATGATTGATGCATCCCTGATTATCACAGTGGATCTTCACAATCCATGGAGAAATACCAATTTCTTCCAGGAATCCCTTCATCCAATTCGCCTCTTTGACAGCTGCACTTGCCGCCATAAACTCAGCCTCTACCGTGGATGTGGCCACTGCAGACTGCTTCTTGCTTCCCCAAACTACAGCTCCTCCAAACACACGAATTACGTAACCAGTAGTGGAAAACCTGTGATCCTGATCACCACCATAATCTGCATCCACAAAGCCCTCCAGCTCTGTGTCCTTCCCTCCAAGTACTAACACAAGATCCCTGGTAGCCATCAGATATTTCAACACTCTAATGGCTTCATTCCAGTGAGCAGTGGTGGGAGTAATCCTATACCTGGAAAGCACTCCCACAGCCTGGGAAATATCAGGCCTAGTGGTGTTGGCAATATACAACAGTGACCCAACCAGTTCACAATATCTGTGGCCTGGTGGTAAGGGACTCCCAGCTCCAATGCTGGCATTGTTGTCCTTAGACATAGGTCGCTGTGTGGCCACAAAATCCTTAGTCATAGGGGTGTCAGGCCCCACAGACTCCAGATCCAGCCCAAATTTCTCAACTAGGGCATCAATCTTGGGGATGCAGTTCAAAGAAATCAACCTTTTCTCTCTATCTCTCATCACTTGGCAGCCCAAAAAATCTTTCACCTCTCCTAGATCATGAATGGTGAACTCCTGCTTAAGCAACCCTTTCACTCTCTCAATCTCACTCATGCCCTTGGAAACTATCAACAGATCATCTACATAAATCAGCACAAAGGATTTCCCTCCATCCACAGAACATTTCACATAGACCCCAGCATCACTCTTGCACACCTCATACCCCATGGTAAGTAGCTTCTCATTAAGGGTCTTATGCCATGCCCTTGGAGCTTGCTTCAGGCCATACAGTGCCTTCTTCAAGCGACACACAGTGTTCCCATCCCCATTCTCAAACCCAGGAGGTTGTGTGACATAGACCTCCTCCTCTAATTCACCATTTAAAAATGCAGTCTTGACATCCACCTGGTGAATTTCAAGACCCTCCTGTGCAGCCACTGACAGCAAAGCTCTTCTAGACCCATAACTGCTGGTGGGAGCAAATACCTCCATTACATCCACTCCTGGAATTTGCCTACATCCTTGAGCCACCAGCCTAGCCTTGAACCTAAGCACATTACCATGAGCATCCATTTTCGCTGAGAAAATCCAGTGAACTGGGATTACTTTGTGACCACGAGGTCTTGGAACAAACTCCATCACCTCATGAGCATCTAAGGAGTTTTGCTCCTCCTGCATAGCAGCCTTCCAATATTCCCACTGTGGGGACTGCTGGGCCTCCTTTAGACTGGAAGGCACACTAATCTTCCCAAAACGCACACCAGTGTGCTTCCCCTGATCTTGCTTACTCTTACTCTCACTGTCACCCACTACTCTTTCGCTGAATGTCGCCGCACTGCACGTTGGGACTGTGGGCAAAGATCCAGATCCCCCCCTCTGCTCTTTCTCTCTCTTAGACTCACAGCTTGCCCTCTCAAGCTTGCTGCCAGCCACTCTCACATCATCCTCCCAAACACAGGTACCTCTCGGAAAGCTCTTGTAATTGGGGGAATTCTCACACTGTCCAGGCTTCCGATTCTCCTCCTCAGACACACTCTCACATGGCTGACGGTTTGCAGTCCCGTCTGGACTCTCACAGGCATTTGAACCACTCTGCATTGCATGAGCTCTTAGTCTGTCTTGAGGCTGTGCCCATGTCTCTCTCTCTCTCTGTCTGCTCCCTACTAGACATGAGCGCTGGGGCGCATGCCCAGCAGCACACTCCCAAGCATGGCCCACACTTGCGTGGCTGGCACCACATTGTCCTTGGGCATCACAGATTGAGGTCCCATCTCTAACATGTCTCTCAGGCACTGAGCAGGTCCCACCCATACATCTCAGCTCGCTTGGACCATCTACAGTCTGATCAGAGACTGCCCCCCTCTCATCTCTGACAAGTGAAGCAGGTCTCTCGGTGTCCTGACCCAATTCCTGCACTTCCCCTGGTCCCTGTGACTCTGTGTCACCTTCAGTCATCCCCTCTCGCTCACAGCTCTCTCCCTTATCCTGTGCCAGCAGGATATCACGAGCAGCAGTTCGTTGCTCATAGCGTTGAGCCCGCGACAGGCCGTCCGGAGGCGGAATGGTCGTTGTCGGATGAGTGTTACGCAGTGACTGCTGTGCTCGAACTAATATCTGTTGGTGTTGCCCGCTGTCCGAGCTTCCTCGCGCCAGTCGTTGAATTGCGTCCAGAGTCCCGGACTGATCCAAGTCCGGCTGCTGTTCTCCCGTGCTTGATTCAGGAGTCACATTGGTAATGCCCTCCTCTTGGGAAGGCTTCCCCTGACTAGCAGGCTCAGTTGCAGCCTGGTCAGAGGGTACTGGGAAGGAGCTGTCAGGTCTACTGCTGGGAGCATGGGCTGCTGACAGTCTGATTCTGCGTGCTGCACTGTGGCAATGACACCACTGGATTGCTGCTGTGCATTTGCCCTGGTAAGTCTTCAGGGTATGAGAACTGCTGAGGCTGGTCAGGGAGAACTGCCATTCCCACCCGAGTAGCTCCCGAATGTGTTCTACAAATTGGACATCTCTGCTCTCTCTCCAGATTCCCCCTCCCATATAGACACGGTATGCCTTTGACACTGGAGAGTAACCAGTGAACATCCCAGCCACAGCCTTTGGTGCAAATGCCCCCCTCTGCTGATCAGGAACGTGCACAAAGACTAGGCATCCCCATGTGCGCAGCAAGGATACGTCTGGTTTATATCCCATGAACATTTCGCAGGAAGATAGGGGCCTGCCTGTGCTGGGTCCCATATTTAGGAGGGTGCATGCTGTCTCCAGGGCTTCCTTCCACATAACAGGGCTAGCTGCAGCAAAATTGAGGAGGGTTCTAGTGCGTTCCTTGAGGGTCCTGTTGGCTCTCTCCGCAACTCCGTTCTGCTGAGGGGTATATGGGGCAGATGTCTCCAGCTTAGTGCCCTGGGATGCACAAAATTCTTTGAACTTGGCATTTAGGAACTCTGTGCCTCTGTCACTGCGGATGCACTTCACTGTAGTTTCCTTCTCAGTTTGCCAGTACAAAATTAGGTCTCTGACAACAGCTCCAATTACATCCTTTGACTTCACTGGCAGCACTGCCTTCCACCCAGATGCCTCATCAGTTACAGTTACCCAAAAGCGTTCCCCAGTGATGGCTGCTGGTGCTATGGGGCCCACAGTGTCAATGTGGATTCTGTCCAGGGGTTTCTCAGCAGGTCTAGAACTTTCACCAAACGGGGGACGTGCATGCTTCCCCTCAATGCAAGCTTCACAGTACTTAGGACACCTTTCACACGGGGACAATACTGTGTCTAGGCCAGTAACGAGTTGCTCACTGCTCAGGCGTTTCATCCACGGATCTCCTGGGTGTCCCAATCTGCTGTGCCACAGGAAACGTTTGGCACAGTCATGGCTGTGAGCTTTGGAACATTTCTTCTTCAGAGCAGCTGTTACTGAACAAGGAACCGTCACAGGTGCTACTGGGAGACAGTTGTGGATATAATACAGACCATTCTCTGGTTTCACAGGCATCTGCCAACCACTCGGTCCTGAGACAGCAGTGAATGCTCCAAGTCTATCTGTACTGAACCGGATTCCATCACGCAGAGCAGCAGATACTGATAAAATATTGGTGGTAGCTGAGGGAACACACTGGACATGATGCAGCCACACTGGAACATGCTGAGAGGACATGAGACACACTGACCCAGTAGCAACAATACCCCCAGTGGCATCAGACGTAGCGAGCAGCAGTGGAATAGGGTGGTCATGGACTGTAGGGCATGCAGCAGGGACAGATTGTTCACAAGATGTACAGACGCTCCACTGTCCACAAGCCAAGACTGTTTGGACTGTTGGTGTTTACTGCCATCCAGCACATTATATGATACCACGTATGGCATACCTTCCGAGGGAGGAGAAGGTGAGCCTGGAGGAGGGTGCAGCAGTGGGAACGCTCCAGTGCCAGGGAATGCATGCTGCACGCTGGGAGGTGGCTGAGCTGCTCCAGGAAACTGCCCTTGAGGCCACATGGCTGCCAGTTGTTGTACAGCTGCCACCACATTGCGTTGTGTCTCTGCATCCCTTTGGCGTTTACGGCAGTCTCTCCAAAATGGCCTTTCTTGTGGCAGTAGTTGCACGTGCCTCTCACTTCTCCCTTGAGTTTGTGTCTGCTGACTGTCTGGAGGAATTGCCCCGCCAGTGGAGGGACTGGGGCTGCCTCCAGTTGAGCAGGCATTGCTTTCATCACCATGGCAGGCTGTTCTCCATCATCGTTGTAGCCAGAGGCCTCGGCTGTGGTGGAAATGAGAGCTGCCAGCTGATCAAGGGGATAAGCTACTGCAGTGGGTAGCAGCCCGGAGGATTGGCTGCAGCTGTAGTCCCTGCACTATCTGAGTGGCCACATGACCATCCAAGAGGTCATGTCCATTGCGTTCAACAGCTCTTGAGATTTATCATTCTGGACACGTACTGAGAGATCGTTTCTCCACGTCTATCTCTAGACATTCTTCACCATCTGCATTGCTTGATTGTAACCACCACAAATTCTTGCAAATGAAAGATATGCATATATGCTGACGGTACGACAATCCCCAACCATCCCTGGAACTGACTCGTAAGCAGAAGCATGCAGCCGCAGTGGATAGTCCCAGCATGCAGACTGAATGCAGAAAGGAACCCTTAGCA
>MVGU01001804.1:0-36207 GCA_002005505.1 Botryococcus braunii
CTGCCAGGTCATCATCATGGACACTTCAGATAGATCCGTACTGATATTCTTCTCTGGCTTCGTGTACACATCATCTGAGAATTCTTTTTTTTTTCCAAACCCACTGATCAGACATTCGTGCCTCACGATAGTTACTTGTACAGGAATCTTGCTAAATCTCACTCCTGCAGGACTAGCAAGGCAAGCACGTAGAAAAGCAATACTGGCAGGTCACTGGCATCCCCTCCTGAATCCGCCGTACGGAACACACATGAAGCATCTCCCACTGGGTTCTGCCCCATCTTGCTCATGCAAAATGTCTCTAACAATCCTGGCAGATCCTGCCCATGGATTATCTGAGCTCTGCCTTGTGGCAGATGGCAGATTATCAAGAATGCAACCTTGCCTCTGGATCTCATCTGACCCACTACTCTCCGTGCTTCCTGACTCCCGCTCTCATCTTCTCTCACAGCAGCAGCAGTTATCATCTCTTCATGTTCACATACCATCTCAGAATGGTCCACTGCGTCATGCACATTGCTAACTCGAAGTCGAGTTTCACGATCAGATTCACATTTTGCATTAACAAGCCTCCCTACAGCCTCATCACGTACATGCATAGCAACAGCATTGTCATCGCTACACTGATCAACAGCACTTGAATCACCCTCCACTGCAGAGTCAGTGTCAACTCCAGTACCCCTCCCAGTACATTCTGCTTCTCCTGCTTCCCCTACGTCTCCTGCTTCCCCTGGTTCCCTGGACGTTGTAATCCCCCCTTCTTCTGTACTGATGTCATCATGTACAGTGACGGTGGTAGGAGCTTCATCAGCAGCTTCGATCCCAGCCTGCTCTGTGATGTCACCAGACTTGGGTTGCTGTTTACGAGCATTTCGTTGCTGCAGACGCTCTGCACGTGTCAAAGCTCCAGGCTGCAGCTGGAAACGTGCCGTACCACCAGGCCAGGGGAATGCGCCCGGGTGCGTGAAGTTGGAGACTTGGCCAGTGGTACTGCCATGAGTCTCAGTCGGGCTATGGTGCGAATCCCTCCACTGGTGGTTGGTGCAAGGTCCATGCCTGGTAGCAGCATGCATGCGCCTGGGCACCTCACTGACTCCAGGTGATTGGCTTGAGGATGCTGGACGAGGCGCTGTAGAGCCAGGAGACGCCACTGGGGATGACGCGGCGGGGGCGCAGGGTGCAGTGAGGTTGGAGTGCCTAGTGCGCGCAGGGGTGCACAAGGTGCGCGGGGTGCAGTGGGGTCTGGATGCAGTCGGGCAGTTTGAGGGCGAGCTGGGAGGGTTCATCGTCCTCGCTACTGTTGTCCTCCATGGGAATTGTTGCCTCAGTGGATGCAGGGGTCTCCAATTCCACAGGATTCAGGTCCTGGTCCAGGCTGGGTCCCGGTTGAGGTGAGGCTGGGTCCGGATCCAGGCTAGATCCAGGCTGGGTTGCAGATACAGGACCGGGCCCAGCAGCTTGCAGCCCAATGGCAGACGCACCACTCTGGCTCTCCACAAAATGTACACTCGGAGACACCACTGTCCTACCAGGCAGTCGGACCTTGTACCCCTTGGTGTGTGGACAGTATCCCACAAACATACCTGCCTCAGACTGTGCACCCAAAGATGACACCTGGTGTTTGGCATGTTTCACGTATGCCAAACAGCCCCACTTGCGCAAATGGGACAGATCAGGGACAGAGCCAGTGAACATTTCAAATGGGGTTTTCTCCTGACCAGAGACTGGCATCACATTATGTAAATATGCAGCAGTAAGCATTGCATCCACCCAAAGACTCTCATCTGCCTGAACACCCAACAGCAATGTTCTGGCCTTCTCTTTCAATGTTCGATTCATTCTCTCAGCAACTCCATTCTGCTGTGGAGTATACGCGGCAGAGGTCTCAGTGTGAATGCCATTCTCTGTACAGAACCCATGAAACGTTTTATTCAAGAACTCTGTGCCCCTGTCAGTCCTAACCGCCTTAACCTTGGATTCTGTCTGTCTCTCCCAGTATGTAATAGTGTCTGTCAAATGAGATGCAATGGTAGCCTTGCTAGTGACTGGTAACACTGAAACGAAATTAGACAACTCATCCACTACTGTGACAGAAAACTTTTCCCCTTCAACGCCAGGAGTTGACATGGCACCAACCGTATCCGCATGTATTCGATGCAGTACTCGAGGCGGCTCATGTGAACTTGGCTTGAAAGATGGTTTACACTGCTTTCCCCGAACACAAGGGTCACAGTGAGTATCGCACTTTGAACAAGGAAGAAGGGACACAGGTATCCCAGTACACAACTCCTCCCTGCTCAAACGCTCTGTGGCTGTCTTCCCAGGATGCCCTAACCTCTCATGCCAAAGTTTTCGCAACTTGCAGTTATGTGCAGGTTTGTGCGCAGCATGATGTGCAGACATAGGGTTCACACACACTTGACAAGCCACCTGATATTTGGTGGGATAAATTCCCCTCAGAACATACAACCCATATCTTTCTACAATGCTGCACTCCCAACCCATGGGTCCCACCAGACTGCTGTAGGTCCCATTCTCACGTGGAACAATTGAATACCATCCCTTACCCCAGCTGATACAGACAAGAGATTTGTGCTGGCCTGTGGAACACATTGTACATTATGGAGCCACAGTAACTTCCCTTCTGCATTCACCAGACACACACTCCCACTAGCAATGATGGAACCATGAGACTCTGATGTAGCCAACTGCAGTTGACGTGGTTCTGTGTACACTGTGGGGTTCTGCAATACACCAAAGTCATTAACCAGGTGGACAGTAGCCCCAGAGTCCACAAGCCATTCCTCGCACGAGTGCCCTATCCCACCACTTTGTAATACATTAAACGTCACACTGGGCAGTGAGATAGGAACGGCTTCTGCGTTTTTAGGACATGGAACATGGGTACTGTTGGATGCAGAGGGAACACTTGGCAGTGAATGCTTACTTCTGTCGCCAGCTTGCTCCTCTCCAGTACCCTTTTTCCATTTTGTGCACTCCTTGCTGATGTGTCCACGGCTCCCACACTCCCAGCACCTGACTTTTCGTGACCTCTTTCTGTCTTGCTCTGACTGGTCTGCCTCAGGGTCCTGGGACTTTGGGAGGACTGCCGCTGCCTTGGGAAGAGGTCGAGGGAGCTGGTCATTGAAGCCAGCACCATAGGCATGGCTCTGCAGGATTTTTACCACATCTTCTGAGGAGCGCCCGCAACAATGCCCATAGAGTGCTCCTTTGAACTGTGCTAGCTCAGTGGGGAGACAATCCACAATAGCATTAGTGACATCTTCGGGGTCAATGGAGTGGGAGTTGTCCAGGAGGTTCTGGAAAAGTATGAATTTTTTCATGACAAATGTCTCGAACGTCTCCTCCCTGGTCATGTGCTCTGTTTTGAGTGTGTGTAGCCACTGGCGGTTAACAGACTTGTTGTGTCCTCCAGTGAACTTATTGGCTATGTATAACAGGGCATCAAAGGCAGAGGGCTTCATTGTCAACATAGGACTCCACTCCACTGGGACACTGCCAGTGATCAGCATCATGGCAGCAGCATTTGCTCTCGTGAAAGGAAGGGGTTTCTGAAAGGCCTCCGTGCACTCCTTGTGGATGGCTGCAGTGGTCAGATCATAAAGCCAGGACTTGAAATTCCACCCATCCTTTAATAAGGGATGGGCTACCTTAACATTTGTTGTTGATGGCTTTGTTGTGTCCTCGTGCAGTAAGGCTGTCAGTATCGAAACCACTGGGAGTGCTGTCTTCTCCTGTTCTGTGGATTGACCACCCAGACTTACAGGAGGCTGTTGGTTCAGCTGGTCCATTGGAGATGATTCCGCAGACTGGGTCATTGTGTGAAAGGTTATGGGTTTCTGCAGGTCTGGGTCACTTTGCAGATATGAATCGTTCTGGATATGACGTGCAGCAGGTATTCAAGGCGGACTCCTCGTACTCTGCAACCTTGGCTTCGGCGTAGCTCGATGGGCAGGTGGGCCCATAACCTGTGAAAGGTTATGGGCAGAGAGAACACCTGTAAGTCCGCAAAAGGATTTGTCAATGCACTTGTAGAGGTTTCGTCAGTCAGACCTCGACACACCCTTTGCGCGCGACTGATACAGGTTCGACAGGAGCGCCTTCCCTTGCGGCAACCAAAAAGCAAGTGCGACTGTCTCAAACACAAATCAAATATGCAATAGCAAGCTTCAACTTGTAGCAAACAGACAGGACTTCCATTCCGTGGCACAGGATTCGGCCAACCAACGAATGACGAGTCTGTCGCCTCCAGCAGTTAAATACCTGACCGTGTTTGGCGCCCAAGGGACTCGATAAAAGTCGAGTCCCTGAAAGCTTCTCATTCCAAAAGGTCCCTAATTGGTAATCCAATACGGATGATGTGTCCTAGACAAAATACCTAAAGGTCCCATTTTCTGTACCTAATTAAACACACTGATGTGGCCGCCTAAGAATTAGTTTGACTGACCTCGAAGACGTATTCGAGGTCCCAAAAACAAGTTCCACTGAGTGCCACGATGCTGTGTGAGTCAATGCAAAGTTGTCCAAACCTCTATGTGAAGTTACGTGAGGAAGACTGAGGTCTGTCAAGGAATTATGTCGCTTCACAGCCAAGTTCCTAGGACTAGCGGGAAGAAGTATGCAGTAGTTTGCACCTAAGGCCCAACAGTGTTGTGCCGTCCAGGGCAGCCTGGCATGCACGACTGTTTTGCCTAGGATGAGTCAGAAGAATACCTCTGAATAAGTCCAACGGTAATGCTCCCTGAGTAATTACCTGATCTAGGTCATTACTTACAACAAACAGTAATGCTCCCTAAGTAATTACCTGATCTAGGTCATTACCTACAACATGCAGTAAGGCTGTCAGTATCGAAACCACTGGGAGTGCTGTCTTCTCCTGTTCTGTGGATTGACCACCCAGACTTACAGGAGGCTGTTGGTTCAGCTGGTCCATTGGAGATGATTCCGCAGACTGGGTCATTGTGTGAAAGGTTATGGGTTTCTGCAGGTCTGGGTCACTTTGCAGATATGAATCGTTCTGGATATGACGTGCAGCAGGTATTCAAGGCGGACTCCTCGTACTCTGCAACCTTGGCTTCGGCGTAGCTCGATGGGCAGGTGGGCCCATAACCTGTGAAAGGTTATGGGCAGAGAGAACACCTGTAAGTCCGCAAAAGGATTTGTCAATGCACTTGTAGAGGTTTCGTCAGTCAGACCTCGACACACCCTTTGCGCGCGACTGATACAGGTTCGACAGGAGCGCCTTCCCTTGCGGCAACCAAAAAGCAAGTGCGACTGTCTCAAACACAAATCAAATATGCAATAGCAAGCTTCAACTTGTAGCAAACAGACAGGACTTCCATTCCGTGGCACAGGATTCGGCCAACCAACGAATGACGAGTCTGTCGCCTCCAGCAGTTAAATACCTGACCGTGTTTGGCGCCCAAGGGACTCGATAAAAGTCGAGTCCCTGAAAGCTTCTCATTCCAAAAGGTCCCTAATTGGTAATCCAATACGGATGATGTGTCCTAGACAAAATACCTAAAGGTCCCATTTTCTGTACCTAATTAAACACACTGATGTGGCCGCCTAAGAATTAGTTTGACTGACCTCGAAGACGTATTCGAGGTCCCAAAAACAAGTTCCACTGAGTGCCACGATGCTGTGTGAGTCAATGCAAAGTTGTCCAAACCTCTATGTGAAGTTACGTGAGGAAGACTGAGGTCTGTCAAGGAATTATGTCGCTTCACAGCCAAGTTCCTAGGACTAGCTGGAAGAAGTATGCAGTAGTTTGCACCTAAGGCCCAACAGTGTTGTGCCGTCCAGGGCAGCCTGGCATGCACGACTGTTTTGCCTAGGATGAGTCAGAAGAATACCTCTGAATAAGTCCAACGGTAATGCTCCCTGAGTAATTACCTGATCTAGGTCATTACTTACAACAAACAGTAATGCTCCCTAAGTAATTACCTGATCTAGGTCATTACCTACAACAAACAGTTATCTTACTTTGCAAAAATTGGGTCTTTCCGTAAAATCCGGAGGTTCTTAGAGATACGGATGTTTTAGGACGACAACGGATGTTTCGGACTCTTGTTGATTCGGTCGATTTCGAATTACGAGTCGATCGGCCACGTACAATAAACAATTGGCTGCAAAGTGTACTTGTTTTTAAGTACGATTGGTTATTTTGCGAATGAGTCGACGAGGCCGATCGACAAGGCGTAGAAGTATTTCTGTCCATAAGTGTCGACGGAGCTGATCGACTGGGCCGATCGACGCGGCATATAGCATTCTGGCAAGTAGTATTCTGTCAATAGGAATCTGTTTTGCACGGAACAACGATTCTAGGTGTAGAGACAGAGTCGTATCCTCAGACATTCGATTGCTGTCTCCGGTGCCTCAAGTCGGACCTCTGTATTTCCGTTTGGCACCGTCCTTTGCCTGCATTAACTCAGCTGTCGCTTGCTATGCAGGTGTGTTTAGTTGTTTCGAGCTTTATTGTATAGTTTGATATATGTAATAGACATTCGATTGCTGTCTCCGGTGCCTCAAGTCGGACCTCTGTATTTCCGTTTGGCACCGTCCTTTGCCTGCATTAACTCAGCTGTCGCTTGCTATGCAGGAATCCTGAAACTGTTTTTGATAAAATTGACATCAAATAATCGAATAGTAATAGACATTCGATTGCTGTCTCCGGTGCCTCAAGTCGGACCTCTGTATTTCCGTTTGGCACCGTCCTTTGCCTGCATTAACTCAGCTGTCGCTTGCTATGCAGGAATCCTGAAACTGTTTTTGATCAAATTGACATCAAATAATCGAATATGGTATCGGCGACACCGTTTGGTGTCGATACTGGTCACTGCTCCCGCCAGCAGCGAGGAGAATAATACGCATACAACTATTTGCAAGCTTCAGCAAGTCTCCAGAAATTCTCGCCCATTTCTATGCTTTCAACGTAGTTGTTTGTAGTGTCTTGGGTTGAACGATCGCTTGGAACTTCGGGTTGCTGGATTGTCTCTCTGGAAAGGCACTTGTGTTGATCTAGTAGTGAGAGACAATTGGATGTATTGGCTGTTGGGATCTGGTGGTTGTGGAATATCTGTTTAAAGTGCAAGCAAGTTTGTTTTCCTTTTAATCTTTCTTTGCCAGTTGCCCGTCAAGGCTTCCAACACACCTATTGTCCCCAACACCGTGCTTCAGCCACACGCAAGTTGCATTACTGTAGCCATAGCATTTGCCAAGAGCATGGGGCTTCTACGTAAGCATGTTGGAGCATACCCTGGCGCGACGACAGGTTCGAATCAGTCGAATGGTCAGGAGCGCCAATCACTGCTGGTACCAAACACGTTCCACTGTTCCAACAGCAAATGCAATAATAATATAAGCACAATACAAGTGCAATTTGCCTCACTTTGAACAGGACGCTCGGACGTGGCTCGTAGAGGCCAACCAACGAATGCCGAGGCTGTCGCCTCCAGCAATTAAATACTCGACAGTGTTTGGCGCCCAAGGGACTCGATAAAAGCCGAGTCCCATATCATGTACCTAAATCAACACTCTGATGTGGCCGCCTGGGAATTAGTTTGACTGACCTTGAATACGTATTCGAGGTTTCAAAAAATAGTTCCACTGAGTGCCACAACGCTGTGTGAGTCAACGCAAAGTTGTCCGAACCTCTACGTGAAGTTACGTGAAGGAGACTGAAGTCTGTCATAGAATTCTGTCGCTTCACAGCCAAGTTCCTAGGACTAGCTGGAAGACATATGCAGTAGTTTACACCTAAGGCTCAACAGTGTCGCGTCGTCGAGGTCGGCCTGGCATGCCCAACTGTTTTGCCACGGATGAGTCAGAAGAATACCTCTGAATAAGTCAAACAGTAATGCTCCCCAAGTAATTACCTAATCTAGGTCATTACCTACAACACTTTCCCTTGGACGTTTCAGAGGTCCAGCTATTGTACTACTTCTTAGGCAACGCGTTCACTGTAGTACATGCTTATGGGTCAGGCGTGCTTAGGGAGAGTTACTAATGCAGGAGGTAGCTAATCTCCTCACCCTCCGCCTTTGCCCGTGGTCTCTCGGACATGGTGAACACCAGCCGGAAAGTAAGACATCACTTGCGGGAAACTACACCAAGTGTATTGCGGTGAATCTTAAAATACACAGGGACGAGTGGTTTCGTAAAGATGTCCGCCACATTCTTCTGGGTGGGTACATACTTCACGTCCACCTCACCCTGGATAACAGCAGCACGTGCATGGTTAAATGCCACAGCAACAGGCTTGGTGTTCCTCGAATTCACAAGATTCCGTAAATTTCGAACACACCCAGAGTAATCGATGAACAGAGAAGGTTTCCACACATCCACATGAATCTCCTCCAAGAAACCACGAAGCCAAATGGCTTCTTTGACAGCATGACTAGCAGCCCGAAACTCTGATTCCACTGTTGATGTAGCAGTGGCACATTGTTTCTTGCTGCCCCAAACAACTGAACCACCATAAACTTGGACCCCAAAACCTGTAGTGGATGCTCGCATATCTAGATCACCCGCATAGTCGGCATCAACATCACCCTCAAGAGGAGATGTGCCCCCACCATGCTGGAGTGCAAGATCCCGAGTGTCCTTCAAATACCGTACCACGCGAAGACCTTCTTGCATGTGTGCAGTGGTAGGTGTGCCTCTATACCGAGAAAGAACCCCTACCGCATGAGCAATATCAGGACGTGTGGTATTAGCAAGATACAGAAGAGAGCCAATGAGCTCACAGTAACGATGCCCGGGTTCCAAACGAACTCCAGCCCCGTCAATGGGGTTGGACTGTGTGGAGTGACTGGTGTGCACAAATGATTTACTCATGGGTGTGTCATAGGCCCGTGTGTCACCACTTAGTCCAAAAATGTCCACCAATGCATCTATCTTCAGCCCAATACTCATCCACATCCGCTCTCGATCTCGATTAATCTGACATTCCAGGAAATCTTTAACTTCCCCGACATCATGAATAGAGAACTCTTTCTCTATGGTCTCCTTAAAGGCCAATACACGTGGGAGAGCCTTTGACATGATCAGCATGTCGTCTACAAAGAGAACCAAATACACAGGATCTTCCCCTGGAACATTTGACACATAGATTCCTGCATCTGACATGCACACAGTAAATCCATGTTTAGCCAGCGTGGCATCAAGCGTATGATACCTGGCACGTGGGGCTTGATTGAGGCCATACAGAGCCTTACGCAAGCGACACACTTGGGGACCACGCTTGTGGAATTCTGGAGGTTGAGAAACGTAAACCTCTTCCTCCAGCTCCCCATTCAGAAGGCCGTTTTTATATCGAGCTGATGAATTTCCATATCCTCAGCAGCTGCCTTACACAGAAGAACACGTCGAGCCCCAAAGCTACTGGTTGGTGCGAAAACTTCGTCCACATCAATACCCTGAATTTGACGACATCCTTTTGCAACAATGCGAGCCTTGTACCTTATAACATTACCATGGGCATCGACTTTCACAGAGTAGATCCAGTGAACTGGGATTACTTTCTTTCCTCTGGGTCTTTCAGTGTATCGAGAGAGTTCTTCTCCTCGATCATGGCTTGTTTCAAAAACACCCACTGATCAGACATTCGTGCCTCACGATAATTACTTGGTACAGGAATCTTGTTGTAGGTAATGACCTAGATCAGGTAATTACTTAGGGAGCATTACTGTTTGTTGTAAGTAATGACCTAGATCAGGTAATTACTCAGGGAGCATTACCGTTGGACTTATTCAGAGGTATTCTTCTGACTCAGCCTAGGCAAAACAGTCGTGCATGCCAGGCTGCCCTGGACGGCACAACACTGTTGGGCCTTAGGTGCAAACTACTGCATACTTCTTCCAGCTAGTCCTAGGAACTTGGCTGTGAAGCGACATAATTCCTTGACAGACCTCAGTCTTCCTCACGTAACTTCACATAGAGGTTTGGACAACTTTGCATTGACTCACACAGCATCGTGGCACTCAGTGGAACTTGTTTTTGGGACCTCGAATACGTCTTCGAGGTCAGTCAAACTAATTCTTAGGCGGCCACATCAGTGTGTTTAATTAGGTACAGAAAATGGGACCTTTAAGTATTTTGTCTAGGACACATCATCCGTATTGGATTACCAATTAGGGACCTTTTGGAATGAGAAGCTTTCAGGGACTCGACTTTTATCGAGTCCCTTGGGCGCCAAACACGGTCAGGTATTTAACTGCTGGAGGCGACAGACTCGTCATTCGTTGGTTGGCCGAATCCTGTGCCACGGAATGGAAGTCCTGTCTGTTTGCTACAAGTTGAAGCTTGCTATTGCATATTTGATTTGTGTTTGAGACAGTCGCACTTGCTTTTTGGTTGCCGCAAGGGAAGGCGCTCCTGTCGAACCTGTATCAGTCGCGCGCAAAGGGTACGTTGGCACTTTGACAGATAATAGAATAGCATGATGTATTTGATAACCACTGCATTTGCAATGTTGCTCATTGCTCTGGCTAAATCGTAATGCTCGGGGCAATAGGTGTGTCGAGGTCTGACTGACGAAACCTCTACAAGTGCATTGACAAATCCTTTTGCGGACTTACAGGTATTGATGTAGTTGTGATTTAATGATATAATTCCTATTTGGTTAGATATTTCGTTGACTGTCGCAAAGCTGTGCTATTAGGTCGTCAAGGGAACGAGTGTGCCGGACTCAGGTCCGGCACAGAACATGTTTGAGACGATGCTATAAAACCAGCTAATGTGAGAAGTAATTTATGCGTATATGAGATTGTGCCAGTAGGGCAAGCAGTAATATTGTCCCATGTAATCTATTCGTTGGTTGGCCGAATCCTGTGCCACGTAATGGAAGTCCTGTCTGTTTGCTACAAGTTGAAGCTTGCTATTGCATATTTGATTTGTGTTTGAGACAGTCGCACTTGCTTTTTGGTTGCCGCAAGGAAAGGCGCTCCTGTCGAACCTGTATCAGTCGCGCGCAAAGGGTGTGTCGAGGTCTGACTGACGAAACCTCTACAAGTGCATTGACAAATCCTTTTGCGGACTTACAGGTGTTCTCTCTGCCCATAACCTTTCACAAATCTTGCTCCATCTCACTCATGCAGGACTGGCAAGGCAAGCACGCAGAAAAGTAATACTGGCAGCTTCACTGGCATCTGTGAAAGGTTATGGGCAGAGAGAACACCTGTAAGTCCGCAAAAGGATTTGTCAATGCACTGTAGAGGTTTTGTCAGTCAGACCTCGACACACCCTTTGGCGCGACTGATACAGGTTCGAAAGGAGCGCCTTTCCTTGCGGCAACCAATAAGCAAGTGCGACTGTCTCAAAGACAAATCAAATATGCAATAGCAAGCTTCAACTTGTAGCAAACAGACAGGACTTCCATTCCGTGGCACAGGATTCGGCCAACCAACGAATCGATTACATGGGACAATGTTACTGCTTGCCCTACTGGCACAATCTCATATACGCATAAATTACTTCTCTCATCAGCTGATTTCATAGCATCGTCTCAGACATGTTCTGTGCCGGACCTGAGTCCGGCACACTCGTTCCCTTGACGACCTAACAGCACAGTTTTGCGACAGTCAACAAAATATCTAACCAAATAGGAATTATCTCATTAAATCACAACTACATCAATACCTGTAAGTCCGCAAAAGGATTTGTCAATGCACTGTAGAGGTTTCGTCAGTCAGACCTCGACACACCTATTGCCCCAAGCATTACGATTTAGCCAGAGCATTGAGCAACATTGCAAATGCAGTGGTTATCAAATACATCATGCTATTCTATCCTCTGTCAAAGTGACAACGTACCCTTTGGCGCGACTGATACAGGTTCGAAAGGAGCGCCTTCCCTTGCGGCAACCAATAAGCAAGTGCGACTGTCTCAAAGACAAATCAAATATGCAATAGCAAGCTTCAACTTGTAGCAAACAGACAGGACTTCCATTCCGTGGCACAGGATTCGTGTGAAAGGTTATGGGCAGAGAGAACACCTGTAAGTCCGCAAAAGGATTTGTCAACGCACTGTAGAGGTTTCGTCAGTCAGACCTCGACACACCCTTTGGCGCGACTGATACAGGTTCGAAAGGAGCGCCTTCCCTTGCGGCAACCAATAAGCAAGTGCGACTGTCTCAAAGACAAATCAAATATGCAATAGCAAGCTTCAACTTGTAGCAAACAGACAGGACTTCCATTCCGTGGCAGAGGATTCGGCCAACCAACGAATTGATTACATGGGACAATGTTACTGCTTGCCCTACTGGCACAATCTCATATACGCATAAATTACTTTTCTCATCAGCTGATTTCACAGCATCGTCTTAGACATCTTCTGTGCCGGACCTGAGTCCGGCACATTCGTTCCCTTGACGACCTAACAGCACAGTTTTGCGACAGTCAACAAAATATCTAACCAAGTAGGAATTATCTCATTAAATCACAACTACATCAATACCTGTAAGTCCGCAAAAGGATTTGTCAATGCACTGTAGAGGTTTCGTCAGTCAGACCTCGACACACCTATTGCCCCAAGCATTACGATTTAGCCAGAGCAATGAGCAACATTGCAAATGCAGTGGTTATCAAATACATCATGCTATTCTATCCTCTGTCAAAGTGACAACGTACCCTTTGGCGCGACTGATACAGGTTCGAAAGGAGCGCCTTCCCTTGCGGCAACCAATAAGCAAGTGCGACTGTCTCAAAGACAAATCAAATATGCAATAGCAAGCTTCAACTTGTAGCAAACAGACAGGACTTCCATTCCGTGGCACAGGATTCGGCCAACCAACGAATGACGAGTCTGTCGCCTCCAGCAGTTAAATACCTGACCGTGTTTGGCGCCCAAGGGACTCGATAAAAGTCGAGTCCCTGAAAGCTTCTCACTCCAAAAGGTCCCTAATTGGTAATCCAATACGGATGATGTTTCCTAGACAAAATACCTAAAGGTCCCATTTTCTGTACCTGATTAAACACACTGATGTGGCCGCCTAAGAATTAGTTTGACTGACCTCGAATACATATTCGAGGTCCCAAAAAACAAATTCCACTGAGTGCCACGATGCTGTGTGAGTCAATGCAAAGTTGTCCTAACCTCTTCGTGAAGTTACGTGAGGAAGACTGAAGTCTGTCAAGGAATTATGTCGCTTCACAGCCAAGTTCCTAGGACTAGCTGGGAGACATATGCAGTAGTTTACACCTAAGGCACAACAGTGTCGTGCCGTCCAGGGCAGCCTGGCATGCACGACTGTTTTGCCTAGGATGAGTCAGAAGAATACCTCTGAATAAGTCCAACAGTAATGCTCCCAAAGTAATTACCTGATCTAGGTCATTACCTACAACAATTCGGCCAACCAACGAATGACGAGTCTGTCGCCTCCAGCAGTTAAATACCTGACCGTGTTTGGCGCCCAAGGGACTCGATAAAAGTCGAGTCCCTGAAAGCTTCTCACTCCAAAAGGTCCCTAATTGGTAATCCAATACGGATGATGTTTCCTAGACAAAATACCTAAAGGTCCCATTTTCTGTACCTGATTAAACACACTGATGTGGCCGCCTAAGAATTAGTTTGACTGACCTCGAATACGTATTCGAGGTCCCAAAAACAAATTCCACTGAGTGCCACGATGCTGTGTGAGTCAATGCAAAGTTGTCCTAACATTTTCGTGAAGTTACGTGAGGAAGACTGAAGTCTGTCAAGGAATTATGTCGCTTCACAGCCAAGTTCCTAGGACTAGCTGGGAGACATATGCAGTAGTTTACACCTAAGGCACAACAGTGTCGTGCCGTCCAGGGAAGCCTGGCATGCACGACTGTTTTGCCTAGGATGAGTCAGAAGAATACCTCTGAATAAGTCCAACAGTAATGCTTCCTAAGTAATTACCTGATCTAGGTCATTACCTACAACAGCATCCCCTCCTGAATTCCTGGTACGGAAAACACATGAAGGCATCTCCCCACTGGGTTCTGCCCCATCATGCTCATGCACAATGTCTCTAACAATCCTGGCAGATCCTGCCCATGGATTATCTGAGCTCTGCCTTGTGGCAGATAACAGATTATCAAAGAATGCAACCTTGCCTCTTGATCTCATCTGACCCACTATTTTCTGTGTTTCCTGACTCCCGCTCTCATCCTCTCTCACAGCAGCAGCTATCATCTCTTCACGTTCAGCTACCTTCTCCGAATGGTCCACTGCATCATGAACATTGCCAACTCGAAGTCGAGTCTCACGATCAGATTCACATTTTGCATTAGCAAGCCTCCCCACAGCCTCATCACGCACATGCTTTACAACAGCATTGTCATCGCTACACTGATCAACAGCACTTAAATCACCCTCCACTGCAGAATCAGTGTCAACTCCAGTACCCCTCCCAGTACATTCAGCTTCCCCTGCTTCCCCTACGTCTCCTGCTTCCCCTGGTTCCCTGGACGTTGTAATTCCCCTTTCTCTGTACTGGTGTTATCCTGTACAGTGACGGTGGTGGGAGCTTCATCAGCAGCCAGCGATCCCAGCTAGCTCTGTGATCTTACCAGACTTGGGTTGCTCTTTTTTGAGCATTTCGTTGCTACAGACGCTCTGCACGTGTCAAAGCTTCAGGCTGCAGCAAGAAACGTGCAGTACCACCTGGCCAGGGGTATGCGCCCGGGGTGTGTGAAGTTTGAGACTTGGCCAGTGGTACTGCCACGAGTCTCAGTCAGGCTCTGGTGCGAGTCTGTGAAAGGTTATGGGCAGAGAGAACACCTGTAAGTCCGCAAAAGGATTTGTCAATGCACTGTAGAGGTTTCGTCAGTCAGACCTCGACACACCCTTTGGCGCGACTGATACAGGTTCGAAAGGAGCGCCTTCCCTTGCGGCAACCAATAAGCAAGTGCGACTGTCTCAAAGACAAATCAAATATGCAATAGCAAGCTTCAACTTGTAGCAAACAGACAGGACTTCCATTCCGTGGCACAGGATTCGGCCAACCAACGAATCGATTACATGGGACAATGTTACTGCTTGCCCTACTGGCACAATCTCATATACGCATAAATTACTTCTCTCATCAGCTGATTTCATAGCATCGTCTCAGACATGTTCTGTGCCGGACCTGAGTCCGGCACACTCGTTCCCTTGACGACCTAACAGCACAGTTTTGCGACAGTCAACAAAAAATCTAACCAAATAGGAATTATCTCATTAAATCACAACTACATCAATACCTGTAAGTCCGCAAAAGGATTTGTCAATGCACTGTAGAGGTTTCGTCAGTCAGACCTCGACACACCTATTGCCCCAAGCATTACGATTTAGCCAGAGCAATGAGCAACATTGCAAATGCAGTGGTTATCAAATACATCATGCTATTCTATCCTCTGTCAAAGTGACAACGTACCCTTTGGCGCGACTGATACAGGTTCGAAAGGAGCGCCTTCCCTTGCGGCAACCAATAAGCAAGTGCGACTGTCTCAAAGACAAATCAAATATGCAATAGTGTGAAAGGTTATGGGCAGAGAGAACACCTGTAAGTCCGCAAAAGGATTTGTCAATGCACTGTAGAGGTTTCGTCAGTCAGACCTCGACACACCCTTTGCGCCCGACTGATACAGGTTCGACAGGAGCGCCTTCCCTTGCGGCAACCAAAAAGCAAGTGCGACTGTCTCAAACACAAATCAAATATGCAATAGCAAGCTTCAACTTGTAGCAAACAGACAGGACTTCCATTCCGTGGCACAGGATTCGGCCAACCAACGAATCGATTACATGGGACAATATTACTGCTTGCCCTACTGGCACAATCTCATATACGCATAAATTACTTCTCACATCAGCTGGTTTTATAGCATCGTCTCAAACATGTTCTGTGCCGGACCTGAGTCCGGCACACTCGTTCCCTTGACGACCTAACAGCACAGCTTTGCGACAGTCAACGAAATATCTAACCATATAGGAATTATATCATTAAATCACAACTACATCAATACCTGTAAGTCCGCAAAAGGATTTGTCAATGCACTGTAGAGGTTTCGTCAGTCAGACCTCGACACACCTATTGCCCCAAGCATTACGATTTAGCCAGAGCAATGAGCAACATTGCAAATGCAGTGGTTATCAAATACATCATGCTATTCTATCATCTGTCAAAGTGCCAACGTACCCTTTGCGCGCGACTGATACAGGTTCGACAGGAGCGACTTCCCTTGCGGCAACCAAAAAGCAAGTGCGACTGTCTCAAACACAAATCAAATATGCAATAGCAAGCTTCAACTTGTAGCAAACAGACAGGACTTCCATTCCGTGGCACAGGATTCGGCCAACAAACGAATGACGAGTCTGTCGCCTCCAGCAGTTAAATACCTGACCGTGTTTGGCGCCCAAGGGACTCGATAAAAGTCGAGTCCCTGAAAGCTTCTCATTCCAAAAGGTCCCTAATTGGTAATCCAATACGGATGATGTGTCCTAGACAAAATACCTAAAGGTCCCATTTTCTGTACCTAATTAAACACACTGATGTGGCCGCCTAAGAATTAGTTTGACTGTATTCGATTATTTGATGTCAATTTGATCAAAAACAGTTTCAGGATTCCTGCATAGCAAGCGACAGCTGAGTTAATGCAGGCAAAGGACGGTGCCAAACGGAAATACAGAGGTCCGACTTGAGGCACCGGAGACAGCAATCGAATGTCTGAGGATACGACTCTGTCTCTACCCCTTTATCCACCTAGAATCGTTGTTCCGTGCAAAACAGATTCACATTGACAGAATACTACTTGCCAGAATGCTATATGCCGCGTCGATCGGCCCAGTCGATCAGCTCCGTCGACACTTATGGACAGAAATACTTCTACGCCTTGTCGATCGGCCTCGTCGACTCATTCGCAAAGTAACCGATCGTACTTAAAAACAAGTACACTTTGCAGCCAATTGTTTATTGTACGTGGCCGATCGACTCGTACTTCGAAATCGACCGAATCAACAAGAGTCCGAAACATCCGTTGTCGTCCTAAAACATCCGTATCTCTAAGAACCTCCGGATTTTACGGAAAGACCCAATTTTTGCAAAGTAAGATAACTGTTCATTATTGTAGGGCCATAAACTAAGGTTCATACGAACATGCAACTTATGCTAAGACATTATATGTCCAATAAAAGATGTCTTTGCCAACACCTCCCCTCATGTGAAGTATGAAACTTTTATGCAATTCATTAATTGGTAACATTTTAAGGCTAATGAGCATCAAGAAAATCATCAGATGTTGCCATGGCTCGGTGCTCCAAACCGTGTCAGCCACAAACCCCTTGACATCCAGCCACCAAATGACCCCCCCTCTTTTTTATTGGGTGCGGTGTCATCTCCCCCTTCTTCAAGGTGGGTTTATGGTGGGGAGTATCTGTTGATGCGCAGGGTGTCTGATTTATCTTGATAGTCAAAAGCACAAAAAAAAATCATTTCATTCCTGCCATCTCCCTGAACTTAACAAATGAGGCTTTTGGTAGAATTTTGGTGAACATATCAGCAACATTTTCTGATGTGTGGATGTATTGAGGATTAATGTTCCCCTTGACCACTTGTTGGCAAAGTGTTGTAGGTAATGACCTAGATCAGGTAATTACTTAGGGAGCATTACTGTTTGTTGTAAGTAATGACCTAGATCAGGTAATTACTCAGGGAGCATTACTGTTGGACTTATTCAGAGGTATTCTTCTGACTCATCCTAGGCAAAACAGTCGTGCATGCCAGGCTGCCCTGGACGGCACAACACTGTTGGGCCTTAGGTGCAAACTACTGCATACTTCTTCCAGCTAGTCCTAGGAACTTGGCTGTGAAGCGACATAATTCCTTGACAGACCTCAGTCTTCCTCACGTAACTTCACATAGAGGTTTGGACAACTTTGCATTGACTCACACAGCATCGTGGCACTCAGTGGAACTTGTTTTTGGGACCTCGAATACGTCTTCGAGGTCAGTCAAACTAATTCTTAGGCGGCCACATCAGTGTGTTTAATTAGGTACAGAAAATGGGACCTTTAGGTATTTTGTCTAGGACACATCATCCGTATTGGATTACCAATTAGGGACCTTTTGGAATGAGAAGCTTTCAGGGACTCGACTTTTATCGAGTCCCTTGGGCGCCAAACACGGTCAGGTATTTAACTGCTGGAGGCGACAGACTCGTCATTCGTTGGTTGGCCGAATCCTGTGCCACGGAATGGAAGTCCTGTCTGTTTGCTACAAGTTGAAGCTTGCTATTGCATATTTGATTTGTGTTTGAGACAGTCGCACTTGCTTTTTGGTTGCCGCAAGGGAAGGCGCTCCTGTCGAACCTGTATCAGTCGCGCGCAAAGGGTACGTTGGCACTTTGACAGACAATAGAATAGCATGATGTATTTGATAACCACTGCATTTGCAATGTTGCTCATTGCTCTGGCTAAATCGTAATGCTCGGGGCAATAGGTGTGTCGAGGTCTGACTGACGAAACCTCTACAAGTGCATTGACAAATCCTTTTGCGGACTTACAGGTATTGATGTAGTTGTGATTTAATGATATAATTCCTATTTGGTTAGATATTTCGTTGACTGTCGCAAAGCTGTGCTATTAGGTCGTCAAGGGAACGAGTGTGCCGGACTCAGGTCCGGCACAGAACATGTTTGAGACGATGCTATAAAACCAGCTAATGTGAGAAGTAATTTATGCGTATATGAGATTGTGCCAGTAGGGCAAGCAGTAATATTGTCCCATGTAATCAATTCGTTGGTTGGCCGAATCCTGTGCCACGGAATGGAAGTCCTGTCTGTTTGCTACAAGTTGAAGCTTGCTATTGCATATTTGATTTGTGTTTGAGACAGTCGCACTTGCTTTTTGGTTGCCGCAAGGGAAGGCGCTCCTGTCGAACCTGTATCAGTCGCGCGCAAAGGGTGTGTCGAGGTCTGACTGACGAAACCTCTACAAGTGCATTGACAAATCCTTTTGCGGACTTACAGGTGTTCTCTCTGCCCATAACCTTTCACAGGTTATGGGCCCACCTGCCCATCGAGCTACGCCGAAGCCAAGGTTGCAGAGTACGAGGAGTCCGCCTTGAATACCTGCTGCACGTCATATCCAGAACGATTCATATCTGCAAAGTGACCCAGACCTGCAGAAACCCATAACCTTTCACACAATGACCCAGTCTGCGGAATCATCTCCAATGGACCAGCTGAACCAACAGCCTCCTGTAAGTCTGGGTGGTCAATCCACAGAACAGGAGAAGACAGCACTCCCAGTGGTTTCGATACTGACAGCCTTACTGCACGAGGACACAACAAAGCCATCAACAACAAATGTTAAGGTAGCCCATCCCTTATTAAAGGATGGGTGGAATTTCAAGTCCTGGCTTTATGATCTGACCACTGCAGCCATCCACAAGGAGTGCACGGAGGCCTTTCAGAAACCCCTTCCTTTCACGAGAGCAAATGCTGCTGCCATGATGCTGATCACTGGCAGTGTCCCAGTGGAGTGGAGTCCTATGTTGACAATGAAGCCCTCTGCCTTTGATGCCCTGTTATACATAGCCAATAAGTTCACTGGAGGACACAACAAGTCTGTTAACCGCCAGTGGCTACACACACTCAAAACAGAGCACATGACCAGGGAGGAGACGTTCGAGACATTTGTCATGAAAAAATTCATACTTTTCCAGAACCTCCTGGACAACTCCCACTCCATTGACCCCGAAGATGTCACTAATGCTATTGTGGATTGTCTCCCCACTGAGCTAGCACAGTTCAAAGGAGCACTCTATGGGCATTGTTGCGGGCGCTCCTCAGAAGATGTGGTAAAAATCCTGCAGAGCCATGCCTATGGTGCTGGCTTCAATGACCAGCTCCCTCGACCTCTTCCCAAGGCAGCGGCAGTCCTCCCAAAGTCCCAGGACCCTGAGGCAGACCAGTCAGAGCAAGACAGAAAGAGGTCACGAAAAGTCAGGTGCTGGGAGTGTGGGAGCCGTGGACACATCAGCAAGGAGTGCACAAAATGGAAAAAGGGTACTGGAGAGGAGCAAGCTGGCGACAGAAGTAAGCATTCACTGCCAAGTGTTCCCTCTGCATCCAACAGTACCCATGTTCCATGTCCTAAAAACGCAGAAGCCGTTCCTATCTCACTGCCCAGTGTGACGTTTAATGTATTACAAAGTGGTGGGATAGGGCACTCGTGCGAGGAATGGCTTGTGGACTCTGGGGCTACTGTCCACCTGGTTAATGACTTTGGTGTATTGCAGAACCCCACAGTGTACACAGAACCACGTCAACTGCAGTTGGCTACATCAGAGTCCCATGGTTCCATCATTGCTAGTGGGAGTGTGTGTCTGGTGAATGCAGAAGGGAAGTTACTGTGGCTCCATAATGTACAATGTGTTCCACAGGCCAGCACAAATCTCTTGTCTGTATCAGCTGGGGTAAGGGATGGTATTCAATTTGTTCCACGTGAGAATGGGACCTACAGCAGTCTGGTGGGACCCATGGGTTGGGAGTGCAGCATTGTAGAAAGATATGGGTTGTATGTTCTGAGGGGAATTTATCCCACCAAATATCAGGTGGCTTGTCAAGTGTGTGTGAACCCTATGTCTGCACATCATGCTGCGCACAAACCTGCACATAACTGCAAGTTGCGAAAACTTTGGCATGAGAGGTTAGGGCATCCTGGGAAGACAGCCACAGAGCGTTTGAGCAGGGAGGAGTTGTGTACTGGGATACCTGTGTCCCTTCTTCCTTGTTCAAAGTGCGATACTCACTGTGACCCTTGTGTTCGGGGAAAGCAGTGTAAACCATCTTTCAAGCCAAGTTCACATGAGCCGCCTCGAGTACTGCATCGAATACATGCGGATACGGTTGGTGCCATGTCAACTCCTGGCGTTGAAGGGGAAAAGTTTTCTGTCACAGTAGTGGATGAGTTGTCTAATTTCGTTTCAGTGTTACCAGTCACTAGCAAGGCTACCATTGCATCTCATTTGACAGACACTATTACATACTGGGAGAGACAGACAGAATCCAAGGTTAAGGCGGTTAGGACTGACAGGGGCACAGAGTTCTTGAATAAAACGTTTCATGGGTTCTGTACAGAGAATGGCATTCACACTGAGACCTCTGCCGCGTATACTCCACAGCAGAATGGAGTTGCTGAGAGAATGAATCGAACATTGAAAGAGAAGGCCAGAACATTGCTGTTGGGTGTTCAGGCAGATGAGAGTCTTTGGGTGGATGCAATGCTTACTGCTGCATATTTACATAATGTGATGCCAGTCTCTGGTCAGGAGAAAACCCCATTTGAAATGTTCACTGGCTCTGTCCCTGATCTGTCCCATTTGCGCAAGTGGGGCTGTTTGGCATACGTGAAACATGCCAAACACCAGGTGTCATCTTTGGGTGCACAGTCTGAGGCAGGTATGTTTGTGGGATACTGTCCACACACCAAGGGGTACAAGGTCCGACTGCCTGGTAGGACAGTGGTGTCTCCGAGTGTACATTTTGTGGAGAGCCAGAGTGGTGCGTCTGCCATTGGGCTTCAAGCTGCTGGGCCCGGTCCTGTATCTGCAACCCAGCCTGGATCTAGCCTGGATCCGGACCCAGCCTCACCTCAACCGGGACCCAGCCTGGACCAGGACCTGAATCCTGTGGAATTGGAGACCCCTGCATCCACTGAGGCAACAATTCCCATGGAGGACAACAGTAGCGAGGACGATGAACCCTCCCCAGCTCGCCCTCAAACTGCCCGACTGCATCCAGACCCCACTGCACCCCGCGCACCTTGTGCACCCCCTGCGCGCACTAGGCACTCCAACCTCACTGCACCCTGCGCCCCCGCCGCGTCATCCCCAGTGGCGTCTCCTGGCTCTACAGCGCCTCGTCCAGCATCCTCAAGCCAATCACCTGGAGTCAGTGAGGTGCCCAGGCGCATGCATGCTGCTACCAGGCATGGGACCTCTGCACCAACCACCAGTGGAGGGATTCGCACCATAGCCCGACTGAGACTCATGGCAGTACCACTGGCCAAGTCTCCAACTTCACGCACCCCGGGCGCATTCCCCTGGCCTGGTGGTACGGCACGTTTCCAGCTGCAGCCTGGAGCTTTGACACGTGCAGAGCGTCTGCAGCAACGAAATGCTCGTAAACAGCAACCCAAGTCTGGTGACATCACAGAGCAGGCTGGGATCGAAGCTGCTGATGAAGCTCCTACCACCGTCACTGTACATGATGACATCAGTACAGAAGAAGGGGGGATTACAACGTCCAGGGAACCAGGGGAAGCAGGAGACATAGGGGAAGCAGGAGAAGCAGAATGTACTGGGAGGGGTACTGGAGTTGACACTGACTCTGCAGTGGAGGGTGATTCAAGTGCTGTTGATCAGTGTAGCGATGACAATGCTGTTGCTATGCATGTACGTGATGAGGCTGTAGGGAGGCTTGTTAATGCAAAATGTGAATCTGATCGTGAAACTCGACTTCGAGTTAGCAATGTGCATGACGCAGTGGACCATTCTGAGATGGTATGTGAACATGAAGAGATGATAACTGCTGCTGCTGTGAGAGAAGATGAGAGCGGGAGTCAGGAAGCACGGAGAGTAGTGGGTCAGATGAGATCCAGAGGCAAGGTTGCATTCTTTGATAATCTGCCATCTGCCACAAGGCAGAGCTCAGATAATCCATGGGCAGGATCTGCCAGGATTGTTAGAGACATTTTGCATGAGCAAGATGGGGCAGAACCCAGTGGGGAGATGCCTTCATGTGTGTTCCGTACGGCGGATTCAGGAGGGGATGCCAGTGAACCTGCCAGTATTGCTTTTCTACGTGCTTGCCTTGCTAGTCCTGCAGGAGTGAGATTTAGCAAGATTCCTGTACCAAGTAACTATCGTGAGGCACGAATGTCTGATCAGTGGGTGTTTTGGGAACAAGCCATGATCGAGGAGAAGAACTCTCTCGATGCTCATGAGTGCTTTGAGTACACTGAAAGACCCAGAGGAAAGAAAGTCATCCCAGTTCACTGGATCTATTCTGTTAAAGTCGATGCCCATGGTAATGTTATAAGGTACAAAGCTCGTCTTGTTGCACAAGGATGTCGTCAAATTCAGGGTATTGATGTGGACGAGGTCTTCGCACCCACCAGTAGCTTTGGGGCTCGACGTGTTCTTCTGTGTAAGGCAGCTGCTGAGGATATGGAAATTCATCAGCTCGATATAAAAACGGCCTTTTTGAATGGGGATCTGGAGGAAGAGGTTTACGTTACTCAACCTCCAGGATTTCACAATGGTGGTCCCCAAGTGTGTCGCTTGCGTAAGGCTCTGTACGGCCTCAAACAAGCTCCACGTGCCTGGTATCATACGCTTGATGCCACACTGGCTAAACATGGATTTACTGCATGCATGTCAGATGCAGGAATCTATGTGTCAAATGTTCCAGGGGAAGATCCTGTGTATTTGGTTCTCTTTGTAGACGACATGCTGATCATGTCAAAGGCTCTCCCACGTGTATTGGCCTTTAAGGAGACTATAGGGAAAGAGTTTTCTATTCATGATCTTGGGGAAGTCAAGGATTTCCTGGGATGTCAGATTGTTCGAGATCGAGAGCGGAAGCTGATGTGGATGAGTAGTGGGCTGAAGATAGATGCATTGGTGGACAGTTTTGGACTTAGTGGTGACACACGGGCCTATGACACACCCATGAGTAAATCATTTGTGCACACCAGTCACTCCACTCAGTCCAATCCCATTGATGGGGCTGGGGTTGCTTTGGAACCCGGGCATCGTTACTGTGAGCTGATTGGCTCTCTTCTGTATTTAGCTAATACCACACGTCCTGATATTGCTCATGCGGTAGGGGTTCTTTCACGGTATAGAGGCACACCTACCACTGCACATATGCAAGAAGGTCTTCGAGTGGTCCGGTATTTGAAGGACACTCGGGATCTTGCACTCCAGCTTGGTGGGGGCACATCTCCTCTTGAGGGTTATGTCGATGCCGACTATGCGGGTGATCTAGATATGCGAGCATCCACTACAGGTTTCGTGTTCCAAGTTTATGGTGGGTCAGTTGTTTGGGGCAGCAAGAAACAAAGTGCCACTGCTACATCAACAGTGGAATCAGAGTTTCGAGCTGCTAGTCATGCTGTCAAAGAAGCCATTTGGCTTCGCGGTTTCTTGGAGGAGATTCATGTTGATGTGTGGAAACCTCCTCTGTTCATTGATAACTCTGGGTGTGTTCGGAATTTACGGAATCTTGTAAATTCCAAGTACACCAAGCATGTTGCTGTGGCATTTCACCATGCACGTGCTGCTGTCATTCAGGGTGACGTGGACGTGAAGTATGTACCCACCCAGAAGAATGTGGCGGACATCTTTACGAAACCACTCGTCCCTGTGTTGTTCAAGATTCATCGCAATACACTTGGTGTCGTTTCACGCGAGTGACGTCTTATTCTCCGGCTGGTGTTCACCACGACCGAGTGACCACGGGCAAAGGCGGAGGGTGAGGAGATTAGCTACCTCCTTCACTAGTAACTCCCCGAAGCACGCCTGACCCAGAAGCATGTACTACAGTGGGCGTTGCCTGAGAAGTAGTACAATAGCTGGACCTCTGAAACGTCCAAGGGGAAGTGTTGTAGGTAATGACCTAGATCAGGTAATTACTTAGGGAGCATTACTGTTTGTTGTAAGTAATGACCTAGATCAGGTAATTACTCAGGGAGCATTACCGTTGGACTTATTCAGAGGTATTCTTCTGACTCATCCTAGGCAAAACAGTCGTGCATGCCAGGCTGCCCTGGACGGCACAACACTGTTGGGCCTTAGGTGCAAACTACTGCATACTTCTTCCAGCTAGTCCTAGGAACTTGGCTGTGAAGCGACATAATTCCTTGACAGACCTCAGTCTTCCTCACGTAACTTCACATAGAGGTTTGGACAACTTTGCATTGACTCACACAGCATCGTGGCACTCAGTGGAACTTGTTTTTGGGACCTCGAATACGTCTTCGAGGTCAGTCAAACTAATTCTTAGGCGGCCACATCAGTGTGTTTAATTAGGTACAGAAAATGGGACCTTTAGGTATTTTGTCTAGGACACATCATCCGTATTGGATTACCAATTAGGGACCTTTTGGAATGAGAAGCTTTCAGGGACTCGACTTTTATCGAGTCCCTTGGGCGCCAAACACGGTCAGGTATTTAACTGCTGGAGGCGACAGACTCGTCATTCGTTGGTTGGCCGAATCCTGTGCCACGGAATGGAAGTCCTGTCTGTTTGCTACAAGTTGAAGCTTGCTATTGCATATTTGATTTGTGTTTGAGACAGTCGCACTTGCTTTTTGGTTGCCGCAAGGGAAGGCGCTCCTGTCGAACCTGTATCAGTCGCGCGCAAAGGGTACGTTGGCACTTTGACAGATAATAGAATAGCATGATGTATTTGATAACCACTGCATTTGCAATGTTGCTCATTGCTCTGGCTAAATCGTAATGCTCGGGGCAATAGGTGTGTCGAGGTCTGACTGACGAAACCTCTACAAGTGCATTGACAAATCCTTTTGCGGACTTACAGGTATTGATGTAGTTGTGATTTAATGATATAATTCCTATTTGGTTAGATATTTCGTTGACTGTCGCAAAGCTGTGCTATTAGGTCGTCAAGGGAACGAGTGTGCCGGACTCAGGTCCGGCACAGAACATGTTTGAGACGATGCTATAAAACCAGCTAATGTGAGAAGTAATTTATGCGTATATGAGATTGTGCCAGTAGGGCAAGCAGTAATATTGTCCCATGTAATCATTCGTTGGTTGGCCGAATCCTGTGCCACGGAATGGAAGTCCTGTCTGTTTGCTACAAGTTGAAGCTTGCTATTGCATATTTGATTTGTGTTTGAGACAGTCGCACTTGCTTTTTGGTTGCCGCAAGGGAAGGCGCTCCTGTCGAACCTGTATCAGTCGCGCGCAAAGGGTGTGTCGAGGTCTGACTGACGAAACCTCTACAAGTGCATTGACAAATCCTTTTGCGGACTTACAGGTGTTCTCTCTGCCCATAACCTTTCACAAGAACCCTACCGCATGACAATATCAGACGTGTGTATTAGCTAAATACAGAAGAGAGCCAATCAGCTCACAGTAACGATGCCCGGTTCCAAAGCAACCCCAGCCCATCAATGGATTGGACTGAGTGGAGTGACTGGTGTGCACAAATGATTTACTCATTGTGTCATAGGCCGTGTGTCACCACTAAGTCCAAAACTGTCCACCAATGCATCTATCTTCAGCCCACTACTCATCCACATCAGCTTCCGCTCTCGATCTCGAACAATCTGACATCCCAGGAAATCCTTGACTTCCCCAAGATCATGAATAGAAAACTCTTTCCCTATAGTCTCCTTAAAGGCCAATACACGTGGGAGAGCCTTTGACATGATCAGCATGTCGTCTACAAAGAGAACCAAATACACAGGATCTTCCCCTGGAACATTTGACACATAGATTCCTGCATCTGACATGCATGCAGTAAATCCATGTTTAGCCAGTGTGGCATCAAGCGTATGATACCAGGCACGTGGGGCTTGTTTGAGGCCGTACAGAGCCTTACGCAAGCGACACACTTGGGGACCACCATTGTGAAATCCTGGAGGTTGAGTAACGTAAACCTCTTCCTCCAGATCCCCATTCAAAAAGGCCGTTTTTATATCGAGCTGATGAATTTCCATATCCTCAGCAGCTGCCTTACACAGAAGAACACGTCGAGCCCCAAAGCTACTGGTGGGTGCGAAGACTTCGTCCACATCAATACCCTGAATTTGACGACATCCTTGTGCAACAAGACGAGCTTTGTACCTTATAACATTACCATGGGCATCGACTTTTACAGAATAGATCCAGTGAACTGGGATGACTTTCTTTCCTCTGGGTCTTTCAGTGTACTCAAAGCACTCATGAGCATCGAGAGAGTTCTTCTCCTCGATCATGGCTTGTTCCCAAAACACCCACTGATCAGACATTCGTGCCTCACGATAGTTACTTGGTACAGGAATCTTGCTAAATCTCACTCCTGCAGGACTAGCAAGGCAAGCACGTAGAAAAGCAATACTGGCAGGTTCACTGGCATCCCCTCCTGAATCCGCGTACGGAACACACATGAAGGCATCTCCCCACTGGGTTCTGCCCCATCTTGCTCATGCAAAATGTCTCTAACAATCCTGGCAGATCCTGCCCATGATTATCTGAGCTCTGCCTTGTGGCAGATGGCAGATTATCAAAGAATGCAACCTTGCCTCTGGATCTCATCTGACCCACTACTCTCCGTGCTTCCTGACTCCCGCTCTCATCTTCTCTCACAGCAGCAGCAGTTATCATCTCTTCATGTTCACATACCATCTCAGAATGGTCCACTGCGTCATGCACATTGCTAACTCGAAGTCGAGTTTCACGATCAGATTCACATTTTGCATTAACAAGCCTCCCTACAGCCTCATCACGTACATGCATAGCAACAGCATTGTCATCGCTACACTGATCAACAGCACTTGAATCACCCTCCACTGCAGAGTCAGTGTCAACTCCAGTACCCCTCCCAGTACATTCTGCTTCTCCTGCTTCCCCTACGTCTCCTGCTTCCCCTGGTTCCCTGGACGTTGTAATCCCCCCTTCTTCTGTACTGATGTCATCATGTACAGTGACGGTGGTAGGAGCTTCATCAGCAGCTTCGATCCCAGCCTGCTCTGTGATGTCACCAGACTTGGGTTGCTGTTTACGAGCATTTCGTTGCTGCAGACGCTCTGCACGTGTCAAAGCTCCAGGCTGCAGCTGGAAACGTGCCGTACCACCAGGCCAGGGGAATGCGCCCGGGGTGCGTGAAGTTGGAGACTTGGCCAGTGGTACTGCCATGAGTCTCAGTCGGGCTATGGTGCGAATCCCTCCACTGGTGGTTGGTGCAGAGGTCCCATGCCTGGTAGCAGCATGCATGCGCCTGGGCACCTCACTGACTCCAGGTGATTGGCTTGAGGATGCTGGACGAGGCGCTGTAGAGCCAGGAGACGCCACTGGGGATGACGCGGCGGGGGCGCAGGGTGCAGTGAGGTTGGAGTGCCTAGTGCGCGCAGGGGGTGCACAAGGTGCGCGGGGTGCAGTGGGGTCTGGATGCAGTCGGGCAGTTTGAGGGCGAGCTGGGGAGGGTTCATCGTCCTCGCTACTGTTGTCCTCCATGGGAATTGTTGCCTCAGTGGATGCAGGGGTCTCCAATTCCACAGGATTCAGGTCCTGGTCCAGGCTGGGTCCCGGTTGAGGTGAGGCTGGGTCCGGATCCAGGCTAGATCCAGGCTGGGTTGCAGATACAGGACCGGGCCCAGCAGCTTGCAGCCCAATGGCAGACGCACCACTCTGGCTCTCCACAAAATGTACACTCGGAGACACCACTGTCCTACCAGGCAGTCGGACCTTGTACCCCTTGGTGTGTGGACAGTATCCCACAAACATACCTGCCTCAGACTGTGCACCCAAAGATGACACCTGGTGTTTGGCATGTTTCACGTATGCCAAACAGCCCCACTTGCGCAAATGGGACAGATCAGGGACAGAGCCAGTGAACATTTCAAATGGGGTTTTCTCCTGACCAGAGACTGGCATCACATTATGTAAATATGCAGCAGTAAGCATTGCATCCACCCAAAGACTCTCATCTGCCTGAACACCCAACAGCAATGTTCTGGCCTTCTCTTTCAATGTTCGATTCATTCTCTCAGCAACTCCATTCTGCTGTGGAGTATACGCGGCAGAGGTCTCAGTGTGAATGCCATTCTCTGTACAGAACCCATGAAACGTTTTATTCAAGAACTCTGTGCCCCTGTCAGTCCTAACCGCCTTAACCTTGGATTCTGTCTGTCTCTCCCAGTATGTAATAGTGTCTGTCAAATGAGATGCAATGGTAGCCTTGCTAGTGACTGGTAACACTGAAACGAAATTAGACAACTCATCCACTACTGTGACAGAAAACTTTTCCCCTTCAACGCCAGGAGTTGACATGGCACCAACCGTATCCGCATGTATTCGATGCAGTACTCGAGGCGGCTCATGTGAACTTGGCTTGAAAGATGGTTTACACTGCTTTCCCCGAACACAAGGGTCACAGTGAGTATCGCACTTTGAACAAGGAAGAAGGGACACAGGTATCCCAGTACACAACTCCTCCCTGCTCAAACGCTCTGTGGCTGTCTTCCCAGGATGCCCTAACCTCTCATGCCAAAGTTTTCGCAACTTGCAGTTATGTGCAGGTTTGTGCGCAGCATGATGTGCAGACATAGGGTTCACACACACTTGACAAGCCACCTGATATTTGGTGGGATAAATTCCCCTCAGAACATACAACCCATATCTTTCTACAATGCTGCACTCCCAACCCATGGGTCCCACCAGACTGCTGTAGGTCCCATTCTCACGTGGAACAAATTGAATACCATCCCTTACCCCAGCTGATACAGACAAGAGATTTGTGCTGGCCTGTGGAACACATTGTACATTATGGAGCCACAGTAACTGCCCTTCTGCATTCACCAGACACACACTCCCACTAGCAATGATGGAACCATGAGACTCTGATGTAGCCAACTGCAGTTGACGTGGTTCTGTGTACACTGTGGGGTTCTGCAATACACCAAAGTCATTAACCAGGTGGACAGTAGCCCCAGAGTCCACAAGCCATTCCTCGCACGAGTGCCCTATCCCACCACTTTGTAATACATTAAACGTCACACTGGGCAGTGAGATAGGAACGGCTTCTGCGTTTTTAGGACATGGAACATGGGTACTGTTGGATGCAGAGGGAACACTTGGCAGTGAATGCTTACTTCTGTCGCCAGCTTGCTCCTCTCCAGTACCCTTTTTCCATTTTGTGCACTCCTTGCTGATGTGTCCACGGCTCCCACACTCCCAGCACCTGACTTTTCGTGACCTCTTTCTGTCTTGCTCTGACTGGTCTGCCTCAGGGTCCTGGGACTTTGGGAGGACTGCCGCTGCCTTGGGAAGAGGTCGAGGGAGCTGGTCATTGAAGCCAGCACCATAGGCATGGCTCTGCAGGATTTTTACCACATCTTCTGAGGAGCGCCCGCAACAATGCCCATAGAGTGCTCCTTTGAACTGTGCTAGCTCAGTGGGGAGACAATCCACAATAGCATTAGTGACATCTTCGGGGTCAATGGAGTGGGAGTTGTCCAGGAGGTTCTGGAAAAGTATGAATTTTTTCATGACAAATGTCTCGAACGTCTCCTCCCTGGTCATGTGCTCTGTTTTGAGTGTGTGTAGCCACTGGCGGTTAACAGACTTGTTGTGTCCTCCAGTGAACTTATTGGCTATGTATAACAGGGCATCAAAGGCAGAGGGCTTCATTGTCAACATAGGACTCCACTCCACTGGGACACTGCCAGTGATCAGCATCATGGCAGCAGCATTTGCTCTCGTGAAAGGAAGGGGTTTCTGAAAGGCCTCCGTGCACTCCTTGTGGATAGCTGCAGTGGTCAGATCATAAAGCCAGGACTTGAAATTCCACCCATCCTTTAATAAGGGATGGGCTACCTTAACATTTGTTGTTGATGGCTTTGTTGTGTCCTCGTGCAGTAAGGCTGTCAGTATCGAAACCACTGGGAGTGCTGTCTTCTCCTGTTCTGTGGATTGACCACCCAGACTTACAGGAGGCTGTTGGTTCAGCTGGTCCATTGGAGATGATTCCGCAGACTGGGTCATTGTGTGAAAGGTTATGGGTTTCCGCAAGTCTGGGTCACTTTGCAGATATGAATCGTTCTGGATATGACGTGCAGCAGGTATTCAAGGCGGACTCCTCGTACTCTGCAACCTTGGCTTCGGCGTAGCTCGATGGGCAGTGGGCCCATAACCTGTGAAAGGTTATGGGCAGAAGAACACCTGTAAGTCCGCAAAAGGATTTGTCAATGCACTTGTAGAGGTTTCGTCAGTCAGACCTCGACACACCCTTTGCGCGCGACTGATACAGGTTCGACAGGAGCGCCTTCCCTTGCGGCAACCAAAAAGCAAGTGCGACTGTCTCAAACACAAATCAAATATGCAATAGCAAGCTTCAACTTGTAGCAAACAGACAGGACTTCCATTCCGTGGCACAGGATTCGGCCAACCAACGAATCGATTACATGGGACAATATTACTGCTTGCCCTACTGGCACAATCTCATATACGCATAAATTACTTCTCACATCTGCTGGTTTTTTAGCATCGTCTCAAACATGTTCTGTGCCGGACCTGAGTCCGGCACACTCGTTCCCTTGACGACCTAACAGCACAGCTTTGCGACAGTCAGCGAAATATCTAACCAAATAGGAATTATCTCATTAAATCACAACTACATCAATACCTGTAAGTCCGCAAAAGGATTTGTCAATGCACTGTAGAGGTTTCGTCAGTCAGACCTCGACACACCTATTGCCCCAAGCATTACGATTTAGCCAGAGCAATGAGCAACATTGCAAATGCAGTGGTTATCAAATACATCATGCTATTCTATCATCTGTCAAAGTGCCAACGTACCCTTTGCGCGCGACTGATACAGGTTCGACAGGAGCGCCTTCCCTTGCGGCAACCAAAAAGCAAGTGCGACTGTCTCAAACACAAATCAAATATGCAATAGCAAGCTTCAACTTGTAGCAAACAGACAGGACTTCCATTCCGTGGCACAGGATTCGGCCAACCAACGAATGACGAGTCTGTCGCCTCCAGCAGTTAAATACCTGACCGTGATTGGCGCCCAAGGGACTCGATAAAAGTCGAGTCCCTGAAAGCTTCTCATTCCAAAAAGTCCCTAATTGGTAATCCAATACGGATGATGTGTCCTAGACAAAATACCTAAAGGTCCCATTTTCTGTACCTAATTAAACACACTGATGTGGCCGCCTAAGAATTAGTTTGACTGACCTCGAAGACGTATTCGAGGTCCCAAAAAACAAGTTCCACTGAGTGCCACGATGCTGTGTGAGTCAATGCAAAGTTGTCCAAACCTCTATGTGAAGTTACGTGAGGAAGACTGAGGTCTGTCAAGGAATTATGTCGCTTCACAGCCAAGTTCCTAGGACTAGCTGGAAGAAGTATGCAGTAGTTTGCACCTAAGGCCCAACAGTGTTGTGCCGTCCAGGGCAGCCTGGCATGCACGACTGTTTTGCCTAGGATGAGTCAGAAGAATACCTCTGAATAAGTCCAACAGTAATTCTCCCTTAGTAATTACCTGATCTAGGTCATTACCTACAACAAATTGACATCAAATAATCGAATATGGTATCGGCGACACCGTTTGGTGTCGATACTGGTCACTGCTCCCGCCAGCAGCGAGGAGAATAATACGCATACAACTATTTGCAAGCTTCAGCAAGTCTCCAGAAATTCTCGCCCATTTCTCTGCTTTCAACGTAGTTGTTTGTAGTGTCTTGGGTTGAACGATCGCTTGGAACTTCGGGTTGCTGGATTGTCTCGCTGGAAAGGCACTTGTGTTGATCTAGTAGTGAGAGACAATTGGATGTATTGGCTGTTGGGATCTGGTGGTTGTGGAATATCTGTTTAAAGTGCAAGCAAGTTTGTTTTCCTTTTAATCTTTCTTTGCCAGTTGCCCGTCAAGGCTTCTGGAATAATGTCACAGACAGAATCACAAGATGAAGGATTCAATGTCAGTATTGAGATAGAACCTGCCAGCCCAATGGGCAGGAATGTCTTTAGGAATCCTACCTATGATGCAGAAGCAGTCACTGATGATTCTGTGTCACATGTTACAGGGGTCCTAAATGGAATGCAGCAGCAAACTGATGAGGGTCTACAAAGACCACAGGGAGACTCAGAATGGGAAGCATGGGGATATGATCCACAGACTCAAAACATACCTCTAAACCCTGCTTTCTCAAGACGAGACAACCTTGGTACCTTTGTACCTGCTCAGCAAGCTGCTGCATCTCCTGCCCCTATGTCTTCTAGAGTGCTAGGCTTTCAAACAAATTTGCCTGCCTCCAGACCTGTCTTAAGCCCTTTGTTTGGGATACCTAGGACTGCAGTCAGGATCCCAGTGAGGCCTACACACTTACCTGTACCTAGTGCACCACTGGCAGGTGCACCAGTCAATGTTTCCTCATTCATGACAAGTGTACCACACACAGGTATTATGCTCCTTTCAGGAAACATAAATCAGGCAAGTACAGCATCAGGTACTACAGTAGTGCATGTTCCCTTGGCAACTGGTGGCACAATGCCAATCAGTCTTCCAACATCTACAATTTTAAACTCTATTGCACCAACTGTTCAAAGTGTGAGTGCTACACAGGGAACTGCTGCACAGTCAACGGCACAAGTGTCTGCCCCACCTCCTCCACCTCCACCAGGTGGTGGGCCTCCTTATAGTGGTCCACCAGGAGGTGGTGGCTGGCCTCCAAATCCACCAGGGGGTTCTTCCTCAGGCCCTCCCTGGTTTAGTGGTGTACCTGGCAGTTGGGGTATGGTGAATTCCAACCCCTATGGTTACAGTGGGTATCCCTTCATGAAGTTCAATTCTCCTTCTCAAAGGCTTACTCCAAAGTTAGAGCCCCTTAAACTTAATGATGATAACTGGGTCATATGGTCTAGATATGTTCATGCAATGCTTATAGAGATGGGGGTAGAATACTGTATTCTTCATGACATGAGAGGTTATTTAGATGATTATAAGGCCCAGAGCATTATAACACAGTCTTGTTCAGAGGAGTATCAAATACAAATCTCTGATCATTTGTCTGCCTACTCTATGTGGGACTACTTGATGGCCTTATTTGTTACAAAAGCAAATGGCAAAATCATATCTCTCCAGGAAGAGTCCCGCACCTTCAAGATGCATACAAATGAGAAACCTTCCTCATATGTACTAAGGGGTAGAAAAATAGCCAACACAATTAAAAGCTTAGGACATGAGTTCAGTGACCTCTCACTCTGCACTATGCTTTTAAATGGACTCCCTGAGGAGTATAATATACATAAGCAGGTTCAACAATCTATTATAGTGTCCAATCCTGATGTGAATCTGCTACAACACTCTTTAGAGCTGGCACATATGCAGATAGTGAATAAGAAACTCCAAACCCCACCACCTAAAAATAACACCTTTAACCAGAAGTCCTCTCCTGGTCAAGGTTACAACCTTAAGTATAAGGCACCAAATTCCCCTACTTCAAATGCTGTAGAGAAAGGTGCTAATCAAGGTGGTGGTGGGCAGAGTGGTAAAACAGCCTTCCAACAGATAGGGAGGCCTTTACCATTTTGCAGGTACTGCAAGCAGGATGGACACAGCATAGAGACCTGCCCAAAGTTGGAGGGGAAGAGAGTTAGCTTTGCTTCTCCACCAAAGCAGAGCCACTGCACACAGCTATATACAGTTTGCTCTGAACCCTCTATTTCTGGTTGGCTGATAGATTCTGGTTCAACAGATCATATTTCCCCTGACTGTGAGAATATGATGAATTATGTCAAGTATGATAAACCAGATATCCTGATAGTAGCAAATGGTGGTAGGGAGGAAATCATTGGTGAGGGTACTGTGCAGGTCTTCCTGGAAACAGGAAACTCTCTTTACCTGTACAATGTTAAACATGTACCCTCAGCTAAAAGGCGTTTATTGTCTATAGGGAAGGCCTATCATGATGGGTTAGATGTTCATATAAATGGCATTCACTGTCACCTTACAGATTCAAATGGTGATCTTGTGGGCATTGCTGAACATGTATACCCTTATCAGTGGCTCACAGACCTTTCTATACAAAACAGTGTTCCCCTACCAGTGTCAAATGAAAAGACACAGTGCAACCATACAAAGGTAGATGTAGATCTGGTAAACATATGGCATCAGCGTTTTGGTCATCTCTCTGCTCAAAACTTGCAAAGGTTGAGCAGGGAGAAAATGGTAGAAGGCTTAAAACTCCCATCAGGTGACCTATCCAAGTGCATTGGTCATCAAGGTACTTGCGATGCCTGTATGCATGGGAGGCAGACAGCCTCACCATTTAAATCAACCCAAAATACTTGTTCAAAACCTCTTGAAGTCATTCACATGGACCTTATGGGCCCCATAGATCCTGAAACTCCTCAAGGATACAAGTATGCCCTTGTCATTTTGGATGAGTTCACAGAGTACTCATTTGTTGTTCTGATTAAATCTAAGAGTGATGCAGCAAAAGAAGCTACATACATTCTCACAGCTTTGCAAAACCAGCAAGACTGTAAAGTACAATTTATCAGAACAGATAATGGTACTGAGTTCAATGGGTTGTTCAAATTCTGTAGGGAGCATGGGGCAGTTCACCAGAAGACTGCCCCATATGCACATCAGCAGAATGGGAAAATAGAGAGGCTCAACCGTACGCTACAGGAGAAAGCAAGGTGTTTGCTAGCTGCCTCAGGTTTATCATCTGAAACTGGGGTGAAGCTCTTCTTACTTCAAATTATGTTAGAAATATGTCTCCTGTTAAGCACTTGAGCAAAACCCCATTTGAAATGATGCATGGAAAGGCTCCCAATGTTTCACATCTCAGAATCTTTGGCTCCAAATGTTTTCTCCTTCTTCCTAGTCAAGAGGGAGGAATTTGAGCCTGTCAGTGCTGAGGGTATCTTTGTAGGTTTGATGCCTTAGCAGAACTACAAAGTTCTTGTTGATGGAAGATTTTTACTGCAGAGAATATGTCATTCTCTGAACTGCTGTTCATGACTGCCTGAAGCACTGGCGTGAGGAACTTGCCATCACTAGTGGTTCTCTGATTACTCAGATGGCATCTGATGATGGTACACTGGCATGATGTCTCTTTTGCATTAGATATCCCAGAAATTAGCTTAGAGCTAGATCAGGGTACTACACTAGTTAGTGCTGGAGAGCAAACGGGAAAGGATCAGGACCACTTTGGTCTTGATCCTAGTGGGACTAAGCATGGTAAAATGCAGCCGCGGGAAGTACGGACGCTTTAGGTCCAGAACCCTGTTACACAAGTGCTGCAAGTCCGCGCCACTTAAGGGTGTTCCACAAGCGACTATCCATGAAATGAGTGGGGGGAGTGTCCAGACCCCCATTAGAACTTGGAGTAGACCAGGATGTGGTCCCTAAGCCTCCAGCAGGTGGTTTCAGCAGTGTAGTCCAGTTAGGAATAATGGTTGGATGCCATGAAAGATGAAATGCCAGTATTTCT
>MVGU01001805.1:0-35853 GCA_002005505.1 Botryococcus braunii
GCCCACTATCTAACCTGATGCATACTATACGTAGGTATGCGTGTAGTACTTTTCGTACATATGCCCATGCCTAGTACGTACTATTGCAACCAACCGTCTACATATCACACAACAGCACATGAAGTATCATCTCATTAACAAGTCGATCAAATAGATCTCCATAGTACCTTATTGACATCTCATATGAAATCATGACAGTTGTGTGACTACACAACATGATTAACATATCTTAAGATTAACAGTTGAAGTAAGTGTGGCAACACGATATGAACCAATTCATACATGGAGCCGTTAACACATAGTTCATATCCAACAATCTTCCCCTTTGGCACACTTGCTCAACTTGAAGATTCTGCACCTTGTGCCTCAAGACTACCAAGTATGTATAACGGAAAAACAACCACCACTGTGACGAAGGATTTTTTGGAAAGTCTTCGTATTTTATTCGTAAATTTCTTAAATACGAAGGGTTTACGAAGATTTACGAAGCATTTACGAAACAGAGTCGAAGGTGTTGTGAAAGGGGCTTCAAAATGCGAAAATGTTACGAATTTCAAACGAAAGATTTGCGAAAGGTTTACGAATGGTTTCCGAGATTCGGCCGATATTTTTATTTTTGCGAATGCTTTCCGAAGGAGCTTTTACGAAGGATTTGCGAATGATACTCGACATGATTGCGAAGCTGTGTTCGAGAGTGATTTACGGCGGTTATACGGTGAGTTTGCGAATAGGCCACGATGCAAATAAGACGTATATGCGAAGGAAATGCGAATGACTGGAAATTTACATACGAAGTTACCTTGTCAGAGCCCATTCCCTGAATTACTTCATCCGCCTCTGCAGCTAAGTACAACTATGAAGTGCTAATTATAATATCCTCCAGTAGCAAAGCTACTATCATTTCGACCTGAGCGCTACTAGTAGCGCTACGTAGCAATAGTACTAGTATACTAGTACTATTGCACTAGTAAATATCGTGAGAAGACTGACAATCATATTGTATATATGACAACAACCTCCAGCTCGTCTCGTGCAAGCTTCTCACACTGCACATGTATTCCTGACTGCCACTGTTGACATTAATGTCAATATTGTCATGTGCAAGTAAGTTGCAGGTGCATTGGGATCCACCAATGAGCACGTGCACTACGTAGGACCACTGTAAACATTGTTCAGGATGATATACCAACACGTGCACCACTGTATACATTGTTCAGGATGATATACCTCCCAATTTCTAAGGATTGCCCTTCCACCCGTATACGCGGAAGTAAAGCTATGTTTGACAGACTCAAGGAGAGGCAAGAATGCTGCTTGGCGAGCTCAGGCCTTCAAGTTGTCAACATCTTCTCTGTGCTGGCCCGTTGTTCTCCTCCTCCGAAGAGTCATGAACATCCGAGACGTCCCCCTTTCCCTGGCAGCAAAAATGGGGGCGGTGTCAATCAACTTGCCAAGTTTGATGCATGCTCAGCACGGCCATGACCAGCTCACGACCACTTCGCGAACCTTTGCAAAGGCAGTCACTGCAGCACTGAGGCACACGCATACGCAAGAGCAACAGCGAACGCAAAGCACGCAACCACAGTCTCACACACATGCACACACACACACACACACACACACACACACACACACACACACACACAGACACACACACACACACACACACATGCGGCATGGAGACACCGGTGCAATCCTGATACTAGAAAGGGTGAAGGTGGGGTGACACAAATCAAAGGGAAGGGATGCGGAGACCTTAACGGCGGGAAGGGGCCCTCTGCCCTTGCGGAGCCGTGCTGCCCTCCTAATTTCTTGTTCCGGGGAGGAATGAACATTCAATACGTCTCCCCTGTCCTGGCAGCAAGAAGGGGTGGGGGGGGCGGTGGTCAATAAACTTGCAAAGTTGGATCCATATGGCTGTGCACAGGCATGACCACTTCAAGAAAACAGAGGCAGTCAATGCAGCAATGAGACATACGCAGAGATGCATGCATATGCACGCACACGCACAGATACAGACACAGCAGTGCGCGCGCGCCCACCCACCCACCCACCCACCCACACACACACACACACACACAGACACAGACACACAGACGCATGCGTGCGCGCGCGGACACACACACACACACACACACACACACACACACACACACACACACACACACACACACACACACACACACACACACACACACATGCGCGTTTGGCATGAAGACACCGCGGTGCACTCCTGATCCTAGATAAGGGAAAGGTTGGGCGGCACAGGGAAGGGGTGCGGAGACCTTATCAGCAGGAATGGGCCCTCTGCACTTGCGAAGCCGTGCTGGCCTAGGGACAATAGGAGGACTCCTAGGAAGGTCAAAGACAATAGGCCTATTGTCTTTGACCGGAGAGGAATGAACATCCAAAACGTCTCCCCTTTCCTGGCAGCACAAAGGGGGGGGGGGGGGGCTGGCTGTCAATATACTTGCAAAGTTGGATCCATATGGCTGTGCACAGGCATGACCACCTCACGAAACTTGCAGAGGCAGTCGATGCAGCAATGAGTCATACGCACACACGCATGCACGCACAGACACAGCGGTGCGTGCGCCCACACACACACACACACACACACACACACACACACACACACACATGCACGCGCACGCACGCGCGCGCACACACACACACACACACACGCACGCACGCACACGCACGCACACACACACACACACACACACAGACATGTGGCATAGAGACACCGCGGTGCACTACTGATCCCAGAAAGGGGAAACGTTGGGTGACACAGATCTTAGGGAAGGAAGGGGTGGGGGGAGGAGACCTTATCGGCGGGAGGGTTCCCTCTGCCCTTGCGGGGACGTTTGGGGGCGGGTGATTTCTTAATCTTTTCTCCCTTTTTTGCAGTCTTCGCCCTCTGGCAAAACAGATTTTGACTGTCAGACAGTGCTGCTTACCAAGTACGTGTTGACCAGGGCTAAAGTGTGACACAAAGGACTCAACCTGGAGGTTCCAGACTTGTGGCTACTTCCCAGTAAAGGCATAGGAGAAAAGCGCAGAGCGTGTTCCAATGGCAGGCAACATTCAGGTGTTAGGTGTATGTGAAGTACCTTGGCGGTGTGGGCCGCATCTGGAGGTGGTCCAGGGTGATTTGCCGTCTCTACTGCCTCTCCTTGCGTGCGATCTCTAATCTGTCCCATGACAATGGCATTTTCGAAAAATAATTCTCGTGTGCTAAACCCATAAATACCCGTTTGTAAGACGAGTGAAATATAAGTACCGTGTATTCCCCCAGGCATAATAGCCGCACTACACGATCAATGAATTCAAAGTAACAGCATGCATGCTCTCACTTTCACATGATCATGAGACCAGCACACCACACACACGCACTCACACACACCAACACATGGAGGGACACGCTCAAACGCACAAATAAGGTATGCAGGTCGGGGGCGGGGAGAGGGAGATAGAGGGGGGGGGGGAGGGGGGAGGGAGAGGGAGAGAGAGACAGGGGGGGAGGGGGGGCACAAGCACAAGCACACCTGTACTGCCATCAAGGCAGCAAAGTCCATTGAGGACGTCGACGCGTTGCTCCTTGCAACTCCAACCTCCAAGCTCGTAGCTGCAGATCTGTTTAGCACACAATCATGTGTCAGGCCATGGTCTCAGGCTGAGTCCACAGACTTTTCAGTTAGTAATAGTGACTTTTAAGTGCAGAGAATAGGCTGTGTACTAGAAGCCCAATGTGTCTTACATGCCTTGGTGCCTGTGAGTGAGGCAGAACAAGGCTAACTTTCATGAGGTTGCCAACTGAAGATTCCTTAAGGGCATACCTGTCTGTGTTCTGCACACTTGCCGTTGCAGCGCATATTGCTAAGTTCCTCTTCTGAGCTGTGCTGGTATGGTTCATGCGATGATGCTGAAAATCAGCCTTTCTTTCATGTTTACACTTCAATGTTTTTGCCTGTGGGCCAAAGATTACATGTATGTTAGGGGCTGTGGAGACGGCAGTCCGTTTCTGAATGTGCAAGATTGGAAGAAGCATATAGCCATGGAGACATAGAAAAGGAGGCATAGAGTTTAAAGGCATGGAAGGGCAAGTGGCCCTTACACTGCAAGACGTTTGGACAGCTCACAGAAATTCGTACCTGTTCCCATTCTTCAGGTTGTGTGCCATTCACAGCGTGACCCAAGAGGGCTTTGGCCCAGTCCTTCTCCTGTCTCCACTCCATGAAATATCGCATATCCTCATTGGTTACATTCAACTCCTTCCCTGACAGAAGTTGTTTGTGTACAGCTCTATTCATGTCTGATGCCGACCTATCCAGCATAAACATTTATGCATTTCAGTACGATACAAAAAGATTAGAAACCATACTGCAATGGCCAGAGTACAAAGTACAATGTTGCTTATGACAGTAAACAGAAAGATAAAGAAGAATAATTTGTACTTACTTCGTCAAGTACTTTCTAACCTCTTCTGGGGTCACGCCGTAGACATGTACGACTCTGCTAACAATATATTCCCTTGCAGCCCTCACCAAAGTTGAGTCTGCACACCGGTAGCAGCACACCCGTCAACCCTCAGTGTTTGCATTTGCAGAACTGCAACAGCAGCCCCATCCCCCCCTTCCCTGCCCCTCCCAACCAAGTATGCACGAATTTAACGAGGTACATATAACAGGATGCATATGGGCATACAGGGCTCATCCGTTACTAGCAAGTACATCCCCTTGGCCAATCCAACGTCAAGATTGTCCTTTGGATGCCGTAGCCAATTCGTCCATTGGTACTTCCTCGCCAGACTCATCCATTCCTGATGAGGGCCCCGGCCCTTTTTTCTGTGTTGGACATTGGGCTCCACAGCTGTAGCTGTAGAGCCTGCAGCTGGAGTGCCCTGGTAGGGCACGATGGCGCCTTCACCAACGTCATGTGCCGCATGTGGCACATCACCTATTAGTATAACAATATTCTTTACCGTAACAAACAAATTGGGTAGTTGAGTAATAAAGAACCGCTGTATTGCCAGAACAAGCTGAGATATTGATACTCTACCCGCCTTCTGCGGCTTAAAGGCCTTTGCCTCGACTTCCTGAAGACTTGTGCCCATTGGGGCATTTCCTATATATAGCTTAGAACCAGGAGGTAAGTCCTGGTCCAAAGCTTCTCTAAGGCTACATTCACTGTCAAGACGTGCGAGCAGAAACAAGTCCTTGAACGTGGTGACCTCATCCTCACCACGTTCATGTGTCCACAATTGAATCCGTACTTCTTCGCATTCATCTTCTAAAGAATCCATTATGAACAGCAATATTGCCCGAGCTAATCTCGGAGCCAGGCTTAGATTCAAACGAGTCCTGGCAGGTAACGACCGACAGGTAACGGCAAGCGGCCTGAGTCCGACTGGTCGCATTACACACCCTTGATCCGTTAAGAAGCGGCCCGCTTCAAGCGGGTACACACTTAGGCGGCAAAGCTGACATCCATATCCATATGCAGCTCTGAGTCTGCAAGGATGTCAGGATGTCAGCTTCTGATAGCCATGCGTCAGACAGGATGTCAGCTTCTGATGGCCATTCGTCAGACAGGAGTTTGGGTAGGGGGGAATTACGTTCTGCGGCAATAGTCATCCCACAAGACCACAGGCGCCGCCGACATGCAGGATATGGTGCATGTCCCAAGAGAGATGCGCGAAAAGTTTTTCGAAGGCGCATTGAAGTCCCTGGAGGCCAACTTCTTGATAGACACACAGGTGTGCTGCACTCACGACCTTCGGTACCTCAGTGGCTTGTCCAGCATTATTAAATACGTGTATGGCGTCATGACATTCTCCGTGCGTATCCTTTTCACAAGTGAGTTGCAATTTTTGGGAGGCCTCACATGGTGCACTGCGCTGCTTGCAGGGCGTCCTGGTGTGGAGGGTGAACGGTCCTGCGCTGACACGGATATGGAGGGCCATGGTGAGTTCATTGTATGATCTGAGACATGTGTATGGCGAGGTTTCATCTGCACGCTCACCACGGTTGCATGATTACCAAATAAGGGATTTTGACAAGGTGCATCGCATCGCTTGCAGGGGGTCGTGGTATGGAGGGTGAACGGACCTGGAATTACGAAGGAATGGATGGTCAAGGTCAGTTCCTGAACTTGCAGCCTTGGAGGTGCAGGGTCACTGGTAATGTGGGAAACTGCCAAGCCTTCGCATGTACACTCGACCACATTACACCATTATCGTCCTTCTTTATTGTTTGGTGATCAAGATTTACAGCGCCCAGGCCTCTAGTGTGTATTGGGAATGATACATTGTGTGATGCAACATGGTTTTGGGAGCTTTGTCCGTATATAGTCAACATTCTCCCATTGTAGCTGGTGTATGTACAGGTATTGGAGGAACTGGCAGTGCAAGGCACGATCATGACCTGCACAACAATGCGCAGATGCACGACATGAGAGCCCAATTGGGGGGCTCTAGCGAGGAAGAAAGGATGCCCTCTTCCCCGGAGTGTCATGATCGCGTGCCTGAGGGTGGTAAGGAACCCTTGTCAGACAAGACTCGTGGCGGCATACTAGCGCCCCACCACACCAGACAGAAGATTGAAGACCCCTAATTCCATACACCAACACTGTTGGTGGGGAATGTCCCCCACCCCACCCCCCCTCCCTGCCGCAGCACCGTTCTCTCCCCACTAACCCCACCATACTCCCGCCCTCCTCTCCTCCACTACCGCTCACACGCAGCCCCGCCCCTCCCCCCCCCCCCACACACACACACACACAAACAAAAAGCGTCTGAATCAGTTCAGTGTGATGCGTCTGAATGGAGTGCTCTAGTGATGAAGATCGCTGGCCCTCGTTCTGAAAGTCTCACCCCCCCCCCTCTCGGCCGTGCGCGCGCCCCTTCCCCTTCTTTTCCCTCTCCCCATCCCCCTTCCTTTGCCCATCTGCGTGCGTGTGTGAGGTGGACAGACAGAGGGAGGGGTAGGGGTGCGATTAATCGCTGCCTTTGTCATGTGGGTGGGTCCGGTGAAGTTCTGGGAGGGAGTTGCAGAAGGCGGCAGGCCAGACCAGGAAGCATGGATGTCTGACTTTGAAAGTGATACCTCAGTCAGCCCCGACCATTCAGATTCTGAAGCTGCTGCAGCAACCCCCAGAGAACGCTCATATGAATACTACAAGCAGAATATGCAAGAGCCTCTATGGGTCGTGGGGAATCAAGTGTCTCGTCTTAATCTGGCGCAGGTAAGTCATCACAGACGGATTGTAAACTTCTGCGGAATAGTACCCTTTCTCGCATATCAACATCCAAGGCTTGGTGCAATGTCATCTCAGCTTCCATACATTTGTGATGAAGTGGTTGCTCCTATGTGGTTGCGGCTGCCATTCCTGCTCTGGTGTGTGTCGTTCTCAGCCTGGCAGCGTGGTGCTGGATCTGACATGCAGCGTTTGTGAAACAAACAGGGCCTGTATGAACGCCTGACCTTGAAGCAAAGAGAACACAAGAAGGATAATCACTTTGATGAGGATATGCGTCGGCAGCGAGATCTTCATTCTCCCCAGCCAAACAATTGGCCGGGAAGCCTGTATCTCTGCAAGAAATTGGTGGACTGCGACGGCGCAAAGGACAATGAGTTCCATGCCTGCAAGAATTACTGTCACATTTTTCCTCAAATCCCCCCTACAGAATATGAAGCTCACCGTGAGGATCGTTGTCCCCACTGCCAGGAGCGGCGGTTCGTTGTTATCAAGGAGTATGGCAAAGAAGTACTCAGCCCACAAAACAGATTCTGGAGTTTTGGGGCTGACACCATCATCCAACTGAACATGTTTGGAAACCCAAACTTTTGCCGCGTCAGGGGAAGTGGCAGAGCGGATCCAGAAGACTACTACAACTCAGAGGAATGCAAGCGCCTGTACGAGGCTGCTTTCCCCGGAGAAGGAGCTGCGAAATGGGCTGATAGATCCATCTCATTTTATGAGGTTGGTCTAGATTGGTTCGAGCCCTTTGGGGGCAAGACCCACAGCGTGGGGATTGTGACGCTCAGGTATGTGCCTTCTTCGTGTCAACCATATGGCTCAACAAGATGACTCACATGTCATAAACGCAAAATGGTGTATACTGCATTTTCATATAATGTAAGAATGACTAGTGCCAGGCATGAGAGCACCACAATTTCGATGACACTCGTACCAAGTTCTGTAAAGTGTTGAACAGATCAAATTTTGTCCGCAGCGGAGTAATGGAAACACCAATAATAACATGTGGTCCTACATGATATGCAAACCTGCTCCGGCCTTACAAGGGGTATTGCGGTGGTTCAGATGTGCGGACATTGGGGCAGCCAACAAATGCAAAGACGAATTTTGCTTTATTCTAGGGGTTATCCCCGGGCCAAGCGCGCCCAAGAGCATGGATGCTTATCTGGAGCACTTTCTGCAGCCATTTCTGCGATTCGGACCTGGGAGTAAGTTTCCACCATTTGCCTTTACAGCAGTTATGTTAACATTCCCAATCATCGTGGTGTTCTGGGGTGGGTTTGGCAGCCGAACGGGTTTCTATATGCAATAACTTGCATTGCTCACACAAGATAGTCATGGGCAACGGAGGGTTCCTTACTTTCCTCACACTTGCACTGCACACTCGTGCATTTACCGATATGTCTGACTTTGTGGGGGGTTCACAGGCCAGGGCCTGCATGTGTGCAACACATCCCAGAATGAGGATGGCTCCCTGGTAAGACAGGAATTCCAGCATGTCATTTTGCTGAGTGCAGTCTATGGGGACTCCCCTGGACTAGCAAAGGTGGCAAACTGTATTGGAGCCTCCGGCAAGAGAGGGTGTTTTTTCTGTACTATTCCGGGTGAGTATGTACCTGAGAATCATCATGTGTACTTCGCAGCCTACAACGAGCCAGTAGAAAGCATGGTCAAAACGGATGAGGGGTGGCGTGTCGAGGCTGTGAAGTGTGGTGATCCTAGGGCACGTTTATCACATGAAGATCAAGTGCAGCGAGACAGGGATGTCGAGGAGGGTAGGCTGGAGGCAAATGAAGCGGGAAGTCATGGCTCATGTGTGCTGGTTAAGTGCCTTGATTACATAGATTACAACAATGTTTTTGTTGTACCAATCGCGCATGCAGCTTTGCTAGGTAGTGTGAAGGATTTTTGGTGGCAGCTATTGTCAAGGCTCCGTCGCAACCATCCTTTAGCAATCTCCTCTTTCGCTAAGAAGATCATGGCGTCACGCCTGAAGCACCTGAAGGCCACTTGTGATTTTGGGAGAGCGTACAAGTGCATTGTCAACAGGAAAGGTGATTATGTCATGGAGGATTGGTTGCATTGGACTGAAACGTGGTCAGTCTACATCCTGAGGCCCCACAAGGGACGCCACATTCTTCCTCGCCTAGTGCGGGAGATGTGGAAGCACCTCAGAGGGGGCATCTTGTATTACCTCAGGGTACACCCAACACCTGAGGTGCCAGCCACAGCAACCAAGGCAACGCGGTGGCTGAAAAAGTATGCAAAGGCTGCAGAAAAACACATTGGCAAATGGATGTGCAAATACAACCTCCATGTGCTGATCTGTCGCTTGATAGTGCAGGAGTCCCAGAGAGGAAAGGTGGCAACAGGAACCGAGTATTGGGTGGAAAATCTGGTGCAGTCTGCGAAGACCATCATTAGGGGTCGCACAACATCACACCCTGAAAAGGTTCTTGTCAACTACTTGTGCCTGGAAAGGGCTTTGACACGTTTCAGGTACAAGTACCCTGAAGTCGCTGGGTTGGAGCAGTGGGGTTCTGAACGGCGCAGGGGGGAAATTCACAGATCCAACACTGACACGGGTGCTCCAGATGGAACCCAGCTGCTCGGGAGCGGTACAGTTGTGCCGGCTCATATGTTGGGAACCTGCAAACGGGCTCTAACTAAAGTGTTAGAGGATTTTCCCGGCCTTTGTCAGGGCTGGAATGCAGATTCGGTAACCTCAGCCACTTTCCTGAAGTATGCCTATGCTGATCGTGCGGGGAATGAGGTTGTCCACTCACAGTCTTACAAGCCACCGAAGTCGAGAGTATCATATAATGTGCTGGTTCAGTATGTAGAGAATGGCGTGCATGTTTCTTATGTTGCAGTAATTCAATTCTTTGTCAAAGTGATGGCTCCCGCATGTGAGCCGTTGAGGTTGGCCATCTCTAACCTGCATCGTGTCGAATTACTGCCGGAGGAAATTGCAATTGGCAGTATGTGGGCAGCAAAAGACATGGGGAAGCCTACACATGAAAATTACCCTGTCTTGTTTGCTCACATGCTTGACAAGCATGTAATGGCAGCGGTGGGAAAGGCTGCGTGGTTCATGCCCTACTCCAACATGTCCGGCAGATAGCGGGACCCCCTTTTCGAAGTTGTAGTGTACGAATTGTGACAAGTATTTTATGGCATACACACATGCATACTGTCAGCGCAAGTTAGCACAAGGTTTAGGAAGCATGGCAATGCAGTTGCCATTTACAGTGACTGAGTTTAAGGGAATGTTCCGCGACATGATGTCACCTTTCAATGGATAGTGGGCCACAGACACTTAGACGTTGCAGCCTGCCACTCCAATTGAAATATTGAAACCCAGTAAGCACTGGCCATTGCCATTAATGGTGCAACTTCAAGGTCATGGTGTGCACGTTACTTTATTTCGATGTACTGCAGAACCTCATGATTTATTCAAGGTACATTTTCAGCTCAAGGCACCAACACGAGCGCTGGACATCTATGCGCGTGGTAGGCTCCACTGCTGTGTTGCTAAAAGCACTGTGACCTGCACTTGTCTTTTAGCATTTTTCCTTGGGTGAGGAGGCTAGGACAGAGAGGGAGGCAGGCACTTCATTTTCTGAACAAGGGGGGGGGTGGCGGGAGCGTTGCAGCGGGAAGTCTGTACTGTGCATGGCAGTACAGTCCATGCATGAGTGCAACTTCATTTGGAAATGCTTGTTTTTGAAGTTCAGTGATTTTCAGGCATAGCTAGGCCTGCAGGCTTTAGGCTGCTGTTCCTGGGGCTTTGAGATTGGCAGACAATTAGATTTGGCAGTATGCATACTGCCAAATATGCTTATGCTTCTGCTGCAGGCAAGATTGAAGATTGTACTTATGATGCAGTCAATGTGTATGAGATTTGTTGCATTAGCTCAGCACATGGATGCAGGACGTAAGCATGTGGGCCGCTAGCAACGCTGCACATCAGGCATTCAGTAGGCAGAGACAGCTTTTTAGGGTGAATAAAACTGAATATCTGGAGGGTAATGCATTTTGAGTTTAGAGAGTATATATATATATCTGCTTAGGTGCCACTTGAAGCTTATAGTTAAGCCAGTGCATATCCATGTATGGGTATCTGAAGGACTTGCCATTCTACCTATACGGATACATCATCAATTGTAACTGCAGAACATCTGCCTTCAAAATCTGGCCTCAATTCTTACTCACGGTTGCGGTGGCCCCACCTTGAACGGCACTAATGTACTCAAGAGTGTACTACTGATCAGCTGAACTTTCTGAACATGCCACCATACATGTTGTATTCTCACCAGTGAACTTTGACACGGCTCAATATTTCACAATGCATGTCAGTCAGGCACATATGCAGTAACATGCATGTTAACAATGTGGTACTCCAGGGTGCCAATGTAGGCATTTACTGCCAAAGAAGTCTTGGTCCCCACCAAGTGCTTGATCAAGCTTGGCTTGGCTTGGCTGGCTCTTAAGAGCTCAGAGAACAGACATCACAAGGGCATGATGGGCTTCTGGGACACATCAAAATCACATACTGGGTACATGAGAAGCATGTCTGCAGCATACTCACTCAAGTCACAAGATCAAAAAAATACGAAATTTTTACGATCGATTACGAAAGAAATACGAAGGTCTTCGTAAACCCTTCGCAAAGTATTCGCAAAAAGTTGGGCCCATCTGGCTTCGGAAAAAATGCGAAATTTTTGCGACGTTTACGAATTTCGCAAACCGGTACGAAAGGATTGCGAAGCCTTTGCGACAACTTCCTTCGTCACAGTGCACTTACTCAATTAGAGTATATGTCCATAAATCCCGTAATGAAAATTACGTACAATATCCATAGAAGTGTTAGGCAAACAATGCCCAAAAAATACTTATCCTTAATCATCAATGCCTACGCATGCTACATACATACAAGTCACATACAAGCGTGCTCAACGCACATCTGGCTTATATTGATCATATGCGAGCAAATGCAACATTCTAAACATCTCATCAACTGATTATAGACCCATCATGGGCCATAATAAGTATTGTTGGGCAATCCCCTTCCTGATCCGGATACAATTAATAATTATACCTCCGGACGTATAATTACTCTGGTGCATCATTTCGCACCCAGGCCTAGGGTAATGTGGCCTATTGTTGGGCAATCCCCTCCCGGATATATGGTGCATCATTTCGCACCCAGGCCTAGGGTAATGTGGCCTATTGTTGGGCAATCCCCTCCCGGATATATGGTGCATCATTTCGCACCCAGACCTAGGGTAATGTGGCCTATTGTTGGGCAATCCCCTCCCGGATTACAAATTATGGTGAAGTGCACATGCACCCACGATGGATCTTTCAGGAGAGATACACTCTCATCATTTGTGAATCATGTGGATCATGATACCAAGCTGATCTCTTTCAAGAACAGCCATCTCAATGCTAATCTACTCCAAGACTAGCCAATTTCGAACATACCCTCACAGTGAGAGTGCATTCATTACAACACAATAGTAATCTATACATTTAAACAAGCGAACTCAAGGGTGAGCCGTGATGACTAATATATGTTCAGATTTATTGTGAACGCATCTCGGGAAAATCTTCCCCTGCTTAGTTGCTTCCCCTTAAAGACGTAACACCTTAGGACTTTATCACGATTTGTCTAATGCTACCACTAACTCTTCCGCTGAGTAATCTATATATACCACTAACTCTTCCGTTGAGAAGCAGTACAAACAAACCGATTCAAGGGATCTCCACTTATCATCAGCAAACTGGATACCCAAGAGTACACGATCACCGTGCACAAGACCCACGACTTAACTAGTTCAAGGAACATGAATTGCGTGGACTTCAATCCAGTAATGACACTTGCTGAAACTCGGACAACATTAGTCATTACACCAACCCAAATGAGCAGTAACTTCCTCGTACCTCAACTGATTTGACAGTCTGATCGCAATGTAGGAAATTCATCCATAAGCAGGATGGGATACTCTCCATTTGCTTACATACAACGAAATGTCGACATGCTAAGAGCATTAGGATAACAATGTAACATTGATTCACAAGTCCTTGATAGACATGAGTGCGGAACATCTTTCCATAATCAACTCTTATAATATCCAACCGTATCTCAACAACATCAGGCTCCGGTACCATAAACAAGCTACATATCATGCACCAAACTGCAATGCACTCTAATCTAAAAGTCTCTATTGTGCATGAACTCATGTAACCATTAGATGACTCAGCAACGATAACATACACATGTAGGATCCATATAGGACACATATAGGTCCGGACTACTCACGAACTCTGCAGAGCGAGGTGTATTAACTTGCTTCCCCTCAAACCTTGGGATAATACAACACAAAAAAAAAGGCATTGCCTAAATGCTTACAGATCAAGACTCAAGTGATCCTAAACAAAATACCAGCAAAAAACCATGGATAACATAAGAGTCCAGTGTAAACCGCTGGAAGATTCGAGTCATGGATCGTTCGGAGTATCGGATAGTACCTCGATCGACACAAGTCGACACGGAGTCTCAATCCTAAAAGCGCGTGTCTACCACTCGATCTCACTCGAATCGAACCGTAGAACCAGACATCGACGCGCAGTCTCTCATTACCGTGTGAAAACCATACCTAACGCGTTTTTTGTGTCAGTGAGGCTGCAGAGCTTTCCTGAGCTTCCCTGAACCAGGGAAGACCACTCAGGACACACAGAATACTCCAGATCTAGTTTAAAATTATATCTGATGCGATGAAATGCTAAAAGATCACTGTACATGGGTATTTAAGGGTACACCAGCAAATGACGCAAGAGACGCAACGATGTCGGCAAACAGTGAATCAGCCACAGCTCATTCCACTTTCAACCGAACCTTAAATAACTTGGCATAATATTGCATACTAATAAGAAGTACATTAGAGAGCGTTCCCAGCCCTTCTCTATGGGCTGCATTTTCTCAACTACCCTTTACCCTTGACAGATGTTTGTCTCACTCCTGGGAGTACACAGCCACTGAACATAAGTGACCCTCTCCTTCATCATATCTCTGCTCACCAGAAAGATAATTTAATGTCAAAGACAATATATGTCAGGTAGGAATGAGGGGATCAGCCACTCATCAATAAGGACCCTTTTCTATGCAATCTCCCTTTCACAAATTAAACACTAAGCTCCTACCAAAGAGCTAATGTCATCAGTAGTTTTGTCATCATTAACGGAAACCAAGGTACATGGCTGGAAGAACCAAACATGGATTTCCTCCAAGCCCAGGCAAATTTTGACAAAAGTCCAACTCACACCATTCATAATTTAGAATAGCAGTTAGGGTAGGTTAACGCCCAATGATTTTGACTACCAGCCAAACTATCCATTAACTATCAAGCCAATATCAAACTATCAATGGAAAACAAAGTAGGTACCATAGTTTGTGACTTTCTAGATTTCTTCCCTATGGTCCATAGCTGTTTTTCCCCAAGTTTTAGGAACCCACCTCAACTCATGCAAGGAAATCAGGCCCACTTGGAGATCCACTATCATGTCCAACAGCAATTCTTAACAACCTTAGCCAAGCACAATCACTAGTTGATGATAAAACCTTGGTATTTGTACCAAATTGGCTCAAACTCACACTCATGCAAAGACAAACATATTGAAATGTACACTTCTACCTGAGTCACAAGTGTGATGTGAAGAATGTCAACCCAATTTGACCCTTGCAAGGTCTTCTTTTAAAGTAACTTAAGCTCCAAGACCTGTCCTCAAGCACAAGATCATAGACTATGCCATCTTTGTGTGTACATTCTGATTGAGCATTGTCATTTACTATGGCAAGTAGCTCATGCTCTTGTTGTACAGCACAAGGCACATTCTCCCAATCTGAAGACATCTTGAATAGACCTTCACTTGAGCCAAAATTGATTTATGCATTAAGGGAACGAGCAGGTCTACCTCACAAGACCTTCATCAAATGTGGATAACATATTTCCATCATTGCAAAGACTACCTAAGTCAAATTCGATAATCGAATTGCTCAATCACATCATAAATTAAACTAATTGCCCAAAGGTAAGAAGACCATTATTACTTTTCGGCAAGGATGCGGAAAAATGGATACGTGGTAAGCGGCTCCAAGATGCAATTTCAGGATTTCAAATATCTGCCACTACCTTTTCTGTGCCATTTTGACTGGAAAGAACGATTGATACTCCACTCACGCTTCGTGTGCAAGAATGAGGGACGAAGCGTGGTTGCCGATGGTGAAGCGATCGAGAAAGGCACTCTGCCTCATTATCCGTAGTGGTTTGCGAGATGGGAATAATTTGGCCCTTAATAGCTTGCCAAACAGAAGACTTTGAAGGAGGCCTGAACATGCGATGTTGATGACGACGTGCTCCAACCGAAGACCGCCCAAAGGCGGTGGGCCCATAACCATTGTGAGATCTGCAACCCAAAGCCGATGTCCTTACTATTCACAGATGAAGGATGTCATTCGACATACACACAATCACCGGTGTAAGTGGCATGCGGAAAGCTATGAACGCAGTTAAGCAAGCATGCCGAACAAGAGGATGTGCAGGCGAGACATAGCAAGCTTGCTTTATTAGCAAGCTTGCTTGAAGATATAACTCCATTGAATGTCTGTTACAAGTAAGTGAATCTAAGCATTCACGTCTAAGAACTAAACGTATGACAACCGACTACTCTTACCTGCAACCCAAAGCCGATGTCCTTACTATTCACAGATGAAGGATGTCATTCGACATACACACAATCACCTGTCCCAGCACGACTTGTCAATGCTTTGGGTGCTAACGAATCATTAATGACTAAGTGATACACACTTCTCATTAGTTGGGGCTTACCGGTGTAAGTGGCATGCGGAAAGCTATGAACGCAGTTAAGCAAGCATGCCGAACAAGAGGATGTGCAGGCGAGACATAGCAAGCTTGCTTTATTAGCAAGCTTGCTTGAAGATATAACTCCATTGAATGTCTGACCCGCTGCCCCGACCACGAAGCCTTAAACCAGACTCCGCTGACCAATCTAATCTACGCGTTCAAGTCCAAGTTGGCTTAACGTTCCATTCTAGACCAATTATCCTACTCAATTGATTGAGCTCAGTCTACAGCAAAGGAAATCTAGTTTCCCTTTAATGACGTGATCAAGAACGATTAATTGCCACAGGGACAACTCTTATCAAGAGATTGCTTGATAAGATTTCTTAAGTACTGAATCGAAACACATGAAGGCAATCTCCATTTTACTAGACGCAGGTATCTCTGAGCCACAAACACCTATGAGCCACAAACAGCTATGAGCCACAAAGAGGCTACTAGCCACTGTGAACTTATGACAACAAGATGTACAGCTAGAGAATCTGATCACCATGATCTTGTACGAGTACGAAGTACCATGTGATCTGTAGTTTGATTAGTCATAGGAATAAGCAACTTGCAACTAGCCAACTGGTCCCCTAGGACCTAATATTATCGTGATGTCTGGAAATTATGGTCAGTGTCAATTGCAGTTGACCAAGCACTACAAAGGCCATTATATTCAACTACGGCTTTAACACCGTGACTATCAATTGCCCACTATCTAACCTGATGCATACTATACGTAGGTATGCGTGTAGTACTTTTCGTACATATGCCCATGCCTAGTACGTACTATTGCAACCAACCGTCTACATATCACACAACAGCACATGAAGTATCATCTCATTAACAAGTCGATCAAATAGATCTCCATAGTACCTTATTGACATCTCATATGAAATCATGACAGTTGTGTGACTACACAACATGATTAACATATCTTAAGATTAACAGTTGAAGTAAGTGTGGCAACACGATATGAACCAATTCATACATGGAGCCGTTAACACATAGTTCATATCCAACACAGAGACTAATATGGGTATGTGAATGTTGCAGAATTGTTCATCAGTTTGACGCTGTCGACTATGTATGTCTTGGTCAAACTGATTAAGTACATGGTAAGTCAGCTATGTGACGGCTGAGGGGTGCTTATCGATAAGGTTCATCATATGCAATGAACTAAAGGTGTTAGTGTGTTCACAGGATGATATACTTGTGAGTATAGTCATCATTTATGATTAATATAACACCTTTGGATCTTTGCAGGTAAGACTATTTAGTGTGTGTGTTCGTTCGACAGTAGTTTGTAAGTCATTCGATCTCTTTGGCTTGTTAAGCCGACTCCTGAATGGACTCATGTGAATTGCTTTCTTTCTCTCTCACTTGTTGTGAGAAACTTCTGTGGAAGCAATTGCTATACGTGAATTGTTCATCAGTTTGACGCTGTCGACTATGTATGTCTTGGTCAAACTGATTAAGTACATGGATGATATACTTGTGAGTATAGTCATCATTTATGATTAATATAACACCTTTGGATCTTTGCAGATCACACTTCCGCTTAGTTAACGCTACAGGCGAGACGAGTCTAAAAGCTCGAGAACCAACTGCTGCAGCAATAGTAAAGGGCCCAAAATACTTAGCCGATAACTTTGACGAGAGCCCAGGTGAAAGCTGGTTTTTCTTTTGCCAACAACACGTGGTCCCCCACCTTGAAAGGGTGGTCTCGTCTCTTTCTATTTGCATAAGATTTCTGCCGTTGCTGTGCAGAGGCAAGATTAGATTTGGCACTCTTTAAGGCAGTCTGCAGCCCCTCAACCCATTCAGAAACGGCAGGATTCACAGGACGTGAGGGAACAGCAGAAGACAAGGGAGTAAGGGGATGGCGCCCATGATTCAGGAAGAAGGGTGTCTGCAGTGTTGAAGCCTGAAGTGAGTTATTATATGCAAACTCCACCATACTCAAATACTTGCACCAGTCATCCTGCCTGGGACCCACAAACCCTCTCAGCATGTCTTCCATGTCTTCCTGTTCATTCTCTCAGTCTGCCCATCCGTTTGAGGGTGGTAAGCAGTAGACATAGCAATCTCAGTACCCAATATTTTCACAAAGGCCTTCCAAAAATGGCTAGTGAACCTTGGATCTCTATCACTCACAATGGAGGTAGGCATTCCAAATCTCACAAAGACCCTGTCAACAAACAGTTGTGCAAGTTGAGGTGCAGTGATGGTTTTAGTGCATGCAGCCAAGACACACAACTTGGAAAACCTATCAACAAATACCACAATAGAGTCAAAACCACAGCAGACAGGTAAATCAGTCACTAAGTGAAGGGAAATGCTCTGCCAAGGTCCATCCGGAATAGGCAGTGGCTGAAGTAGACCATAAGGTACGGCTCCAATCCCCTTAGTGCGCTGGCAGGTGTCACAAGACCTGCAAAAGTCCCTGACTGATGAGCTGAGACGTGGCCACCAAAATTCCCTGCACACTAATTCATACATCTTGTTAATCCCAAGATGGCCAGAAAAGGGGTTGGCATGACACTCTCTCAGTACCTTCTCTCGCAATGCATCAGGGACATACACTCTACCTGACTGCACCGAATAAGGTACAGTGTCTCTCATCACCAAAACACCTTCTTCCACAAGTTTAGCAACTGTGGGATCAGAAACACACAGCAAAGCAATTTCTGGTAGGAGGGACGAGACAGAAACAGAGGAGACATGCATTACTGCCAAATCAACATGCTTAGACAAACAACATTGTCAGTGCCCTTCACATATTTAATATCAGGCATGAATCTCATGATTTCAGTAAGCCATCTTTCCTGCCTACTAGTCCTAACAGGAGCAGTCAATAAATACTTAAGTGCTTGCTGGTCAGTGTGTACAGTAAACTTAGCACCCAGCAACAAATGCTTCCATTTAAGCGAGGCATGAACAAGAGCAAGCAACTCTCTGTCATATGGTGCTAACTTCCTCTCAGGGGGTTGGAGTTTCCTGGACTCGAAGGCAACGGGCTGCAGTCCCTTTCCTTGATCCTGCTGCAACACAGCACCGACAGCAAAACCTGAGGCATCTACATGCACAACAAAAGGTTTATCTAAATCAGGCATCAAAAGGCAAGGAGGAGTAGAAACAAGATCTTTCAGTGCTACAAAGGCTTCCCTCTGGGGTCCCTCCCAGGTCCAAGGCACATCCTTTTTGAGCAACTCAGCAAGAGGATAGGCAACATCTACAAAATGGTCCATAAAAGTATCATAATATTGAGTAAGACCTAGAAACCCTCTCAACTGTGACACATTCAAAGGAGTGGGCCAATCCTGAATGGCTGCAACCTTCCTAGGATCCACCATAATCCCATGAGGTGTCAACAGGTGTCCAAGGTATTCCACCTGCTTAGCAACAAAATCACACTTAGACCTTTTGCAATAAAATTTATGTTCCCTGAGCACTGACAAGACTGTCCTCAAATGCTCCATATGCTCTGCAACAGATTTAGAATATATGAGAATATCATCTAGGTACACCAGCACAAATCCATATAAGGAAGGGAGACAAGATAGAGTTCATCACAGACTGAAAGGTGGCAGGTGTATTGGTTAACCCAAAAGGCATAACAGTGAACTCATCATGACCATAACGGGTTTTAAAAGCAGTCTTTTCTATGCTGTCCTCATGCATACGTATCTGATGATATCCAGAGGCAAGGTCTGGCTTAGAAAATACACAACTTCCATGCAATTGCTCAAACATCTCATCAATCCTAGGCAATGGGTGTTGGTTTCTAACAGTAATCCTATTGAAGGCCGCGTAGTCAATGCATAAACGCCATCCACCATCCTTTTTGGGAACAAATAAGATGGGTGCACCAAATGGTGATGTCGATGGGCGGATGAACCCCCTCTCAAGGAGCTCGTGCAACTCTGCACGTAGCTCAGCAAGCTGGGCTCCAGATAGTGGATATATGCGGGAGGCTGGAGGAGTTGCGTCCGGCTCCAATCTAATGTGGTGGTCTCCAGCACGAGAAGGAGGGAGGCCTTCAGGAAGTCCAGACAGTACATCCTTATTTCCTGCAAAAGCTGCTCCAACTCTGACACATTGTATGCATCAGTATTTGAAACATTGTCAGTCACTGCATTCAGTTGAATAATGTACACTGATTCACCAAACTTCACCATCTCTTCCACTTCCATGGATGAGATCACATACCCAGGCATGCCTGACCTCTGACACCCCAAAAGTACATGTGTTTTATTAGCATGAACCAAAGACACAACATTCAATTTCCAATTCACAATTGGGTTAAAAGCAGTTAACCAAGGTTTGCCCAAGACAAGATTATAGTAGGTCAACTCAGTAGGGAGGCAAGTGACTCCAAAACCCAAGGTCCCAACAGTCAGGTCAGTTGACACACTATGTCCTACCACAGAAGTCCTACCATCAGCCACTCTCACAATAACATGTGAACTCAAAGGCACAGTGGGAAGGGCAAGCTCCTGCACAAGTTTATCATCAATAAAATTTGCAGAGGCTCCACTGTCCAACATAATCCTGACAGGTCTACTAGCAAGAATTCCCTCAAACTCTATGCAAGTGGAGGAAAGATCAAGACCATTCACAATGTGTCTACTGTCAAGCTGAACAAAAGAGTCAAAAGAAGTTGCGGGCAGGGGTTTCTCCTTCACACTGAGACAACCATTCTGTACCAGGCAAGGATATAAGGGCAAGCCTGTATGGGAACTGCAGTGGGGTGAGCTCTTGAAGGTGGAAGTACGACCCAGTGCATCCAAAACAGAAGCCGAGAGCAATACATCATGAGACTGTTGTTGTGTAGTCCCTTCCAGCACCTGTTCACAGTGGCTTAGGCAAGAGAGCACAGTCAATCTAGTACCTGGCAGTAGCTGTGACACAAGCTGGCTAACAGTACACTCCTGTTACTACCATCAACAAACAAGACAACATTAGCATCACTAGAAAGAAGGTGAGGAGCTGCATCTCTCTTATACATGCACACAGGATTGATCAAGTCACTGGCATGGGGGATGTCTGAAACTCTCTACACAAACCATGCCCATCCACAATATGGGACATGAAAGAATGGCAACAACTGTGAAAGAAATCCTGCAGATTACCAAGCCCATACAAAACAGGAATCCCATACTGGGTCACTGAACAGTTGGCAGACATCTGAAACAGGCCTCACACTGCTGTAATACCAAAGAAGTCCAACAAATCAAGTGTAACGACTATCGGCGATGTCCGATAGTCGGAGCCCTACTTCCGCTGAGCAAACCGCTGAGCAATGCCGATAAACACCGATCGTACCTTTTAGGCACGTGGCACACCCGGCCTAGTTGGTAGGATTCCTCCAAGGGACCTCGCAGTCCCGGGTACGAATCCCGGTCGTTACATTTGGAATCCCCGGACTTCGGAGCGCCTGGGGACCGCCCGGGCGCCGGCGCCTGACCGTCAGCGCCCCGCTCCCGGACCGTCAATTACACCCCCACTCACACCCCGGAAAAGAAAAGACGCGAGACTTGTTGGGAATCAAAAAGAAAGAAAAACACCCAAGAAAGAAAGAAACAAGACAAGAACGAACTTAGGAGAGATCTCTCTCTCTCCAGCCAAAGAACTCTCCGAGAGATCTCGCGGGGATGATCGGCCTCCGCGAGCCCAGAATCCCCGCAACAAGAGGAAAAAACAATCCTCCACAAACAGTCCCCAACCAACAAGAAAAGAAACAAAAAAACGGTTCCACACCAGACAGAGAGATCTCTGGATGCTGTTGTGTGTGCAATCCCCAATCACAATCTCCCGAACCCCGATCTCCCAGACACAAGCTCGAGAAGGACGTCCTTTGTAGTAAAATATAGTTATCGTTAGCTTACCAAGAGAATCGCGGCTGTGCCAGCGAATCGCGGCTGTTGTGTGTGCGAACCCAATCTCGAGATTTTCGCGAACCCCGATCTCCAAGCTCGAGAAGGACGTCCCTTTGTTATGGATTGGGAAAAATATAGTTATCGTGGCTTAAAGCTATCTGTGTCAGAGAATCGCGGCACTTTGAGAAGGGCACAAACGGTGACAGGGGAGGGAGGACAAACTCACGGGGATCTGTACCGTCCAGACCTCTGTACAGCTTCCTCTTCTCAACTCCCCCCCACCCCCTCCCCCAACTCTTTAATGAAGGTGGATGGCACTCCCTCCCACAGCCTTGCCCCTTGCCTGCCACTTTTTTTTCTTTTGTTTTTCCCCAAAGAAAAAATCTCCATAACAAAAAAAAAAGTTCTTAAGGTATAATGAGAGGCAGAGAGAGAGAGAGAGAGAGAGAGAGAGAGAGAGAGAGAGAGAGAGAGAGAGAGAGAGAGAGAGAGAGAGAGAGAGAGAGAGAGAGAGAGAGAGAGAGAGAGAGAGAGGAGAGAGAGAGAGAGAGAGAGAGGGGGGGGGGGGGGGAGGGGGAGGGGGGAGAGAGAGTGAGAGAGGGGGGGATGGGGAGAGAGAGAGAGAGAGAGAAAGAGAGAGAGAGAGAGAGAGAGAGAGAGAGAGAGAGAGAGAGAGAGAGAGAGAGAGAGAGAGAGAGAGAGAGAGAGAGAGAGAGAGAGAGAGAGAGAGAGAGAGAGAGAGTGAGTGAGGTAGGGGGGGGGGCTTGGCATGCATGCCCCACTAGGGGGGACTTGGCTACTTCTCTTGTAATGGTGGCCACATCCTTCAAGCCATGCACATTTGGCTTGTTGATACTACTTTTACATTCTTCACATAAAGAGTCTAGTAAGGCATAGGAAGTAGATGTAATGGTTGATGTGCATGTTGGATGGGGGCCTATGGGCTTGGCATGCATGCCCCACTAGGGGGGGGACTTGGCTACTTCCTTGTAAAGGTGGCCACATCCTTCAAGCCATGCACATTTGGCTTGATACTTCTTTTACATTCTTCCACATAACATAAAGAGTCTAGTAAGGCATTGATGTGCATGTTGGATGAGGGCCTATGGGCTTGGCATGCATGTCCCACTAGGGGGAGGACTTGGCAACTTCCTTCTAATGGTGGCCACATCCTTCAAGCCATGCACATGTGGCCACATCCTTCAAGCCATGCACATTTGGCTTGTGATACTTCTTTTACATTCTTCAGATATCATAAAGAGTCTAGTAAGGAATTGGAAGTTGATGTAATGGTTGATGTGCATGTTGGATGGGGGCCATTGGGCTTGGCATGCATGCCCCAATAGTGGGGGGACTTGGCTACTTCCTTGTAATGGTGGCCACATCCTTCAAGCCATGCACATTTGTCTTGATACTTCTTTTACATTCTTCACTTATCATAAAGAGTCTAGTAAGGAATTGGAAGTTGATGTAATGGTTGACTTGCATGTTGGATGGGGGCCTATGGGCTTGGCATGTATGCCCCACTAGGGGGGGGACTTGGCTACTTCCTTGTAATGGTGGCCACATCCTTCAAGCCATGCACATTTGGCTTGATACTTCTTTCCCATTCTTCACATATCATAAAGAGTCTAGTAAGGCATAGGAAGTAGATGTAATGGTTGATGTTCATGTTGGATGGGGGCCTAAGGGCTTGGCATGCATGCCCCACCAGAGGGGGGACTTGGCTACTTCCTTGTAATGGTGGCCACATCCTTCAAGCCATCCTCATTTGGCTTGATACTTCTTTCCCATTTTTCACATATCATAAAGAGTATTGTAAGGCATAGGAAGTAGATGTAATGGTTGACTTGCATGTTGGATGGGGGCCAATGGGCTTGGCATGCATGCCCCACTAGGGGGGGGGGGGGGGGACTTGGCCACTTCCTTCCAATGGTGGCCACATCCTTCAATCCATCCTCATTTAGCTTGATACTTCTTTTACATTCTTCACATATCATAAAGAGTCTAGTAAGGCATTTGAGGTAGTTGTAATGGTTGACTTGCATGGTGGATGGGGGCCAATGGGCTTGGCATGCATGCCCCACTATGGGGGGGACTTGGCTACTTCCTTGTAATGGTGGCCACATCCTTCAAGCCATCCTCATTTGGCTTGATACTTCTTTCCCATTCTTCACATATCATAAAGAGTATAGTAAGGCATAGGAAGTAGATGTAATGGTTGACTTGCATGTTGGATGGGGGCCAATGGGCTTGGCATGCATGCCCCACTAGGGGGGGACTTGGCAACTTCCTTCTAATGGTGGCCACATCCTTCAAGCCATGCACATGTGGCCACATCCTTCAAGCCATGCACATTTGGCTTGTGATACTTCTTTTACATTCTTCAGATATCATAAAGAGTCTAGTAAGGAATTGGAAGTTGATGTAATGGTTGATGTGCATGTTGGATGGGGGCATTGGGCTTGGCATGCATGCCCCAATAGTGGGGGGACTTGGCTACTTCCTTGTAATGGTGGCCACATCCTTCAAGCCATGCACATTTGTCTTGATAATTCTTTTACATTCTTCACATATCATAAAGAGTCTAGTAAGGCATAGGAAGTAGATGTAATGGTTGACTTGCATGTTGGATGGGGGCCAATGGGCTTGGCATGCATGCCCCACTAGGGGAGGGGACTTGGCCACTTCCTTCCAATGGTGGCCACATCATTTAATCCATCCTCATTTGGCTTGATACTTCTTTTACATTCTTCACATATCATAAAGAGTCTAGTAAGGCATTTGAGGTAGTTGTAATGGTTGACTTGCAATGGACTTGGCATGCATGCCCCACTAGGGGTGGGACTTGGCTACTTCCTTGTAATGGTGGCCACATCCTTCAAGCCATGCACATTTGGCTTGATACTTCTTTCCCATTCTTCACATATCATAAAGAGTATTGTAAGGCATAGGAAGTAGATGTAATGGTTGACTTGCATGTTGGATGGGGGCCAATGGGCTTGGCATGTATGCCCCACTAGGGGGGGGGACTTGGCCACCTCCTTCCAATGGTGGCCACATCCTTCAATCCATCCTCATTTGGCTTGATACTTCTTTCACATTCTTCACATATCATAAACAGTCTAGTAAGGAATTGGAAGTTGATGTAATGGTTGAAATGCATGTTGGATGGGGGCCTATGGGCTTGGCATGTATGCCCCACTAGGGGGGGGGCCTTGGCTACTTCCTTGTAATGGTGGCCACATCCTTCAAGCCATGCACATTTGGCTTGATACTTGTTTCCCATTCTTCACATATCATGAAGAGTCTATTAAGGCATAGGAAGTAGATGTAATGGTTGATGTTCATGTTGGATGGGGGCCTAAGGGCTTGGCATGCATGCCCCACTAGGGGGGGACTTGGCTACTTCCTTGTAATGGTGGCCACATCCTTCAAGCCATGCACATTTGGCTTGATACTTCTTTCCCATTCTTCACATATCATAAAGAGTTTAGTAAGGCATAGGAAGTAGATGTAATGGTTGACTTGCGTGTTGGATGGGGGCCAATGGGCTTGGCATGCATGCCCCACTAGGGTGGGGGACTTGGCTACTTCCTTGTAATGTGGCCACATCCTTCAAGCCATGCACATTTGTCTTGATACTTCTTTTACATTCTTCACATATCATAAAGAGTCTAGTAAGGAATTGGAAGTTGATGTAATTGTTGACTTGCATGTTGGATGGGGGCCTATGGGCTTGGCATGTATGCCCCACTAGGGGGGGGGGGGGACTTGGCTACGTCCTTGTAATGGTGGCCACATCCTTCAAGCCATGCACATTTGGCTTGATACTTGTTTCCCATTCTTCACATATCATGAAGAGTCTATTAAGGCATAGGAAGTAGATGTAATGGTTGATGTTCATGTTGGATGGGGGCCTAAGGGCTTGGCATGCATGCCCCACTAGGGGGGGACTTGGCTACTTCCTTGTAATGGTGGCCACATCCTTCAAGCCATGCACATTTGGCTTGATACTTCTTTCCCATTCTTCACATATCATAAAGAGTTTAGTAAGGCATAGGAAGTAGATGTAATGGTTGACTTGCGTGTTGGATGGGGGCCAATGGGCTTGGCATGCATGCCCCACTAGGGTGGGGGGACTTGGCTACTTCCTTGTAATGGTGGCCACATCCTTCAAGCCATGCACATTTGTCTTGATAATTCTTTTACATTCTTCACATATCATAAAGAGTCTAGTAAGGAATTGGAAGTTGATGTAATTGTTGACTTGCATGTTGGATGGGGGCCTATGGGCTTGGCATGTATGCCCCACTAGGGGGGGGCCTTGGCTACTTCCTTGTAATGGTGGCCACATCCTTCAAGCCATGCACATTTGGCTTGATACTTCTTTCCCATTCTTCACATATTATAAAGAGTCTAGTAAGGCATAGGAAGTAGATGTAATGGTTGATGTTCATGTTGGATGGGGGCCTAAGGGCTTGGCATGCATGCCCCACTAGAGGGGGGACTTGGCTACTTCCTTGTAATGGTGACCACATCCTTCAAGCCATCCTCATTTGGCTTGATACTTCTTTCCCATTCTTCACATATCATAAAGAGTATAATAAGGCATAGGAAGTAGATGTAATGGTTGACTTACATGTTGGATGGGGGCCAATGGGCTTGGCATGCATGCCCCACTAGGGGGGACTTGGCTACTTCCTTGTAATGGTGGCCACATCCTTCAAGCCATGCACATTTGTCTTGATAATTCTTTTACATTCTTCACATATCATAAAGAGTCTAGTAAGGAATTGGAAGTTGATGTAATTGTTGACTTGCATGTTGGATGGGGGCCTATGGGCTTGGCATGTATGCCCCACTAGGGGGGGCCTTGGCTACTTCCTTGTAATGGTGGCCACATCCTTCAAGCCATGCACATTTGGCTTGATACTTCTTTCCCATTCTTCACATATTATAAAGAGTCTAGTAAGGCATAGGAAGTAGATGTAATGGTTGATGTTCATGTTGGATGGGGGCCTAAGGGCTTGGCATGAAACAAAGGGAGACGTGTATGCAAGTTTAATAATAAGAGATACTAGGGTTTAAGGAAGGGGTGACACCGCGAGACAGTAAACATGACGCCGATTCCTCTTACAATACGCAGCTCCTCCTCACGCAGGCGATTCCGAGTCTCCAAGAAACAATATGGCCAACGCCAATACAATATAATATGCAACAGATATATCCAGGCCCCAAAGATAAGTGTGTCTCTCGAAGTGTGTGTCCAACTTGTGGTGAACCCGGCTACATCGCCCTTCTATGTGATGCTCTCGCGAGCACCACGAGAAGGATGACGAGAGGGCATCCTTTTGGACATTTCATGAACATCCTATATTGTGAAGCTTCTCGTAGTACGATGTGCGTGAAGACACATGCGCACACATGCAGGCGTGCACGTAATTCGAAAGACCTGCAGATAATTCGAAAGGCGAGCCGCATGAGGTACGCAGACGCGGCACCGCACGCGTCACCTCACTACATACTCCCCCCCCTATTCCTGTGCGTCCCCGCGCAGAAGGCAGAGCGCAACAAAACAACAAAAGACCTTCCAACATGCGGAGACTCAGAACACTACCTACGGGCAACCCGCCTCCCGTGTTGCCAGACCCCAGCCGATCGCTGCGTATCGGGGTCCCCACCATATAGAAATAAGAATAAGTATCATTCATGACAAACATGACAAAAGACGAAACGGAGGAAACAGCTAAGTCCACGTAGAGCCAAAAGTCCAGAAGTTCATAAGTCGAGAAGTCCACAAGTCCATAAGGCAAAGTTCAAGTGAGGTTCAAACCAAGTTCGAGTCCAAAGTTCCAGAGTCCAAAGTTCCGTGTCCAGTGGCAATGAAGTGAAGCGGCCATGTCGAGCCTAATGTGCACAATGATCTATCTAGGTAAGGGACCCATGGTCCACCCTACCGGGTAAGGCAGCCTTACCCTAGCCTATCCACAGTCCATATGGCCATACAGAGAGACCCCTCCAAGGAGGGCCAACCGGTCGACGGGGCCTAAGGGCGAATCCGAGGGATTGTGCCCCTGGGAGGCAATGGAGGCAACCCGTGACTCCCTCTGTACTGCTCCACTTGCTGGCGGCAGCGCGTAAAATTCGTGAGTGGTTCCCACGTATCGTCGTCGGGCGTGTAACCTTTCCATCGCACAAGGTATTGCATATGCGGGGTTCCATCCGGGTCGTAGAGAGTGCGGCCGCGGTCGTCCATGAGTGGCTTGTGGTCCACAATGCCACCAATCTCGTATTCGATATGGTCGTTGACGAGATGCGGGGGCGGCGGCGGCGGACGCACACGTGCGACATCAGCGGTACGGTAGGGGGTGAGGAAGTTGACATTCACGGTCGGATGATACCGGTCGTAGCCGTCTGGAAACTCCAAGCGGTACGCGTTGGGGCCAGGCGAGCTAAGGACCTTGAAGGGTCCCACACGCCGAGGCGCAAACTTCTGTGGAAGTTTCCTGTGAACTGCAAAGAAGTCCCGATCCACAAGCACGTAGTCACCCGGCGCAAACGACACATCGCTGCGACGCCTATTTGCATAGGCAGTTTGCCGGTCCTGGGCTGCAGCCAAAAACTTTTGTGCCCGTCGGATGTCCAAACCCATCTTCCTCACAAACTCATCCGCACTCCCAACTCCAGTTTTTCCCAAGTGCCCATTTGCAAACGGGACGTTCGGCTCTTGACCATATGTAAGCCTGAAGGGTGTTGTGTTGATAGAAGTTTGCCAAGAGTTATTGTACGCAAATTCGGCTTCGGGCAAATAACTATCCCAATCCCTTCCATGATCTGCAACATAATGTTTCAGATAGTCTCCCAAAATGCGGTTTGTCCTTTCAGTTTGCCCATCTGTTTGAGGATGGAAGGCAGTTGAAAGGGCAGGCCGACATCCCGTAAGTTCATGTAACGCCTTCATAAACTTACTCACAAAGCGGGGGTCCCGATCAGAAACAATTTCCTCCGGATATCCATGATACATCCATACCCGTGTCCTTAGCAATTGTGCCACCGTATAAGCATCCGCATTCATGGTTGTAGCTGCAAAATGAGCACACTTGCTAAGCCTATCCACGACAACCCAAATAGCGTCATTTCCATTGGGAGTCTTTGGCAAATTAGTAATGAAATCCATGGACAAACTTTGCCACTTCCTGGCTGGTATTTGTAAAGGGTGAAGAAGACCAGCAGGCAAAGTATTCCGAGCCTTGACCCGCTGACAAGAGTCACAATGAGCAACATAGGCTTTGACATCCTCATACATTCCAGGCCAATACCATTCCCTTGTGAGAAGTTCATACATGCGAGTTACTCCAGGGTGGCCAACATGAGGCGGGTCATGCAATGCTTCCAAAATTCCACGTCGCAGATTCTCAACAACAAGTTCCCCATTCTTCCTTTCCTCAAACAATGCAGGAACATACTTCCGTCCATTCCTTTCCCAAAAGCCTCCCTTAAGACTAACCTTCCGACGATTCGCGCGCACTGCCAACCAAGGATCATCTGTGTAAGCCTTCCCAAGTTTTCCAAGTAAGGTTTCGTACCCATCGGTATCGGGGGTGAGCTCACTTGGGCTGGCCAACCCAATTTGCTCCATCGTGCCGAGGGGGTCTTGGACATCCTGAGCGGGCTCCGTGACTTTTCGAACCTTGCGGGACCGAGCTGCATCCAAGCTGGAGGGGGTGAGGCAGTCCGGAGAGGGGCGCGTACGCTTGCGCCGGAGGGCAACCCCGGCCACTACTCCATTGTCCCTCCCCCCAGATCCAGGGTGACCATGTTGAGTGAAACACCTGGAGAGCGGGTCCGCAATGTTGGTCTTTCCCGGTTCCCATACCCATTCAATCTCAAACTCCTGCAGGCGCTCGGCCCACCGAGCCCTCCGAGGACTAAGCCCAACCTGTTGACCCAAGAAGGTATTACACTTGTGATCCGTTACCACTGTCACTGGCTTCCCCAAAAGATAACATCTCCATTCCGTGAGAGCATACACCACAGCCAATAATTCCCGTTCCGTGGCACTGTAGTTCCTCTCGCTTGCTCCCAACTTCTTGCTAAAATAAGCACAAACCTTCCCATCTTGAAACAACACAGCTCCCACGCCGTAATCGCATGCGTCGCACACCACCTTGAATGGCCGACGTACATCTGGGAGTGTCAGGATAGGGGCTCTTACCAATGTTTCCTTGATTTTGGTGAATGCTTCCTGTTGCTCCTGTCCCCACTTCCAAGGTGCCTTTGCTCCAGAGAGAGCGGTCAATGGGGTTGCTAGGATACTATAGTTTTGGATGAATTTGCGAAAATAGTTAGACAACCCCAAAAACCTTCTAACTTCCGTTACGTTTGTGGGTGAAGGCCACTCTTGCACCACCTTGACTTTATCCATATCCACTTCCAATCCATTTGCACCAATAATGTGTCCCAAGTACTTCAATTGGTTCTCAAAGAAAGAACATTTAACAAGTTTTGCCAAGAGTTGATGTTCACGCAGACGGGTGAAAACTCTCTCCAACTGCCCCAAGTGTTCATCTTCCGTTTTGCTGTAAATGAGCACATCATCTAAATACACCACCACAAATCCTTCCCTTATAAAGTCATGAAAGACTTCATTCATCAACCTCTGAAATGTGGCGGGGGCATTTGTCAGACCAAAGGGGAGAACAAGAAATTCGTACAAACCAAAAGGGGTCCGAAAGGCAGTCTTTGGCACATCCTCCTTCCGAAGCCTGACCTGATGGTATCCAGACAGTAAGTCCAAGCTTGAAAACACTTTTGCTCCCTTAAGTTTATCTAACAGGTCATCAATTCTGGGTAGAGGGTATCTATCAGAGATGGTGATTTTGTTGAGGGGACGGTAATCTATAACCATCCGTAAACTTCCATCCTTCTTCCTAACGAACAAAACATGTGAAGCAAAAGGGGAGCAACTTGGCCTGATCAATCCCAATTTCAACATCTCATCCACTGTTTTCTCGCACTCCGCAAGCTCACTTGGAGCTAGCCGGTACGCGGGCCTATTGGGAGGCCGATGTCCTTCCTCCAAATTTATTGTGTGAAATACTTCCCTTTCCGGAGGTAGCCCCGGGAGTTGCTTGGCAAACAAATCCTCATTAGCACGTAACAACTCCTTCAATGCCTGCGGTTTTCCTTCCAACATATCATTTATTTGTTGAGTGAAAGTCATACCGGTACCACTGGTGGGTTTTGTGACGACGGGCGTGTCGTCCACAGATTGGTCGATATCCGCCAGGTCGACCCCACTTGAGGCGTCCTCCCCGGTGATGTCCACCAACTCAGCCTGGTCATTCACAAGCACAGTATACAAGCAAACTTTCCATACATCTTGCCCCTTCCATCCCCTTCCATTCCTGTCCTTCCTTCCCTCCTTCCTTTCTTTTGCTTGAAGACCCCAAACAAGTTTTGGCCCAACCGGCAAGGGTGAATCTGCTCGTGTTAAGGTAACCCACTTCCCATGATGTCTAAAGTGAGCAGCTTTCACACGAAAATCAATGGAGGCTCCCCTTGCTTCCATCCAATCCTGCCCCAAAATCATGTCTACCCCATCAATCATGGCAGGGCTTACAATGAAGTTATGACGGGAGCTTACACCGGGCTTAAGCGTAAATGACACATCGACCGTTCCTTTCGTATCAGACACACTTCCATCCGCAAGAGTCACTGAGATACTCGAGGGTTTATAGCGCACCCCAAGTCCTTGCAAAGTATCACTTTTAATAAAGGAATGAGACGCCCCTCTGTCAAACAACACTGAAAGGATTTTCCCCTTAACATTCGCAGGAAAGGTCATAGCGAGCGGAGAGTCAGTAGTAACACTTCCCATGGTGAGTGTGGGTCTTGGGGGAACCACACAACATATAAAAGAGAATGGGTAGACACTAGTTTGACCATTCATGTCTACCGCCTGTCCCTTCCTTCCTGAACACACTTCCACAATCCTTCCTTGCATACGGTGAGCATAGAGACTCTTACTTTTCCAAGCTTTCCTTCCCACAGTGAAACAACAAGTGAGGGACGGGTTGCACCTCTGTTCCCCTAAAAACTTGGAAATCTCAGATTCAGCCTTCCTAACATTTGGCACCACAAGGTTCACCCCTTCCTTTCCCAATTTGGAGGCCACAAGAGAGTGCAATTCATGCAAGCAAGTGGCATCCATGGCTTCAGAATTTACTTTTGAGGATTATGCCCCGGCCCTTTTCCCTTCCAATGTCCTCCCCGGCCACCACGGCCCTTCCACTGCCCACCTCGAGCTTGATTAGAGGGAAAAGGAGGAGGTGGGGGCAATTGACTGTCGCGCCTGCTCTTCCTTTGCAAGTAGTCCCGCTTGGCCTGACATTGCCATTGCTCGTGACCAAAGTTTTTGCAGAAGTAACACTGGCGCTCGGAGGGGACGCTAGTCCGAGAATCTAACTTCCCACCAACGCTGTGGCCGACGGCTCCAAGCACAGGCCCCTGGGTGAATCCCGGAAAGTGTGCCGGCGTGCTTATGGGAGTCCTCTTCACAGCGTTGAGAACCTTCCTTCCTTCCTGTCCCCTCAGCATCCCCCCTGACTTTAAGTTACTTTCATATTGCACCACATAAGTGCACAATACGTCGAGGTCTGAGAATCTAACACCAGTTTGTGGGTTTATCGTGCAAGCAACTCTGATATGAGCATTCAAGCCTTTGAGAAACATGTATATTTTATCATTTTCGCATATCTCATACTCAGTTTCAACGTCACTCAAGAGCGTTATGAACCTTTCGATATATTTTTCAACACTTTCATGGCCTTGATAGACATGATCAAGCTTTTGGCGTGCGGCCATAACAAGGTCGGTTGAGTCATAGCGGTTCCCCATAAAAGTCTTGAACTCCTCCCAAGTTGCTTCCATTTGATCCCCTTCCCGTTCCTTCCTTTTTAAGTGAGTTCCCCACACCTTTGTAGGTCGCTCCTCCATGCACTGGAGTGCGACTGCCACCCACTTGTCACGTGCCACATTCGAGATGTCAGCATAAGATTCTACTTTGCTAGCAAAGAACTGGAAACTCCCCCGTTTGCCCGTGAACATTGCGGGTGTAGGCACACGCACTACGTGATTTGAGGATGGCGTCCGCTGGGAAGCTCGTTGACCCTCCAAGGCCTCGATCCTTTTGAGTAGCTTAGCAATCAAAATTTGGGTTCTGTCTTACTTCAAGGGTTTCTTCATTGGTGCAAGCTTGGTTTTCCGTTTGGGTGTGGGTTTAGGCGGTGGAGCTGGTTCCGTTTCAAACTCCTCTTGCATGAGATCGTCCACTTCGACACCCTCCTTTTCAAGCCCTTCCAACAATTCCTTTTCCAACAAAGGGATACCAGCGTACTTGCTTCCTTTCCTGACGGACGCCATACTCGCAAGGGACAATCCGATGGCAACCTTCCTTACGTCTCCCTTCGAACCGAGGCTCTAACCGCCTCGCCGATACCAAATGAAACAAAGGGAGACGTGTATGCAAGTTTAATAATAAGAGATACTAGGGTTTAAGGAAGGGGTGACACCGCGAGACAGTAAACGTGACGCCGATTCCTCTTACAATACGCAGCTCCTCCTCACGCAGGCGATTCCGAGTCTCCAAGAAACAATATGGCCAACGCCAATACAATATAATATGCAACAGATATATCCAGGCCCCAAAGATAAGTGTGTCTCTCGAAGTGTGTGTCCAACTTGTGGTGAACCCGGCTACATCGCCCTTCTATGTGATGCTCTCGCGAGCACCACGAGAAGGATGACGAGAGGGCATCCTTTTGGACATTTCATGAACATCCTATATTGTGAAGCTTCTCGTAGTACGATGTGCGTGAAGACACATGCGCACACATGCAGGCGTGCACGTAATTCGAAAGACCTGCACATAATTCGAAAGGCGAGCCGCATGAGGTACGCAGACGCGGCACCGCACGCGTCACCTCACTACATGGCATGCATGCCCCACTAGAGGGGGACTTCGCTACTTCCTTGTAATGGTGACCACATCCTTCAAGCCATCCTCATTTGGCTTGATACTTCTTTCCCATTCTTCACATATCATAAAGAGTATAATAAGGCATAGGAAGTAGATGTAATGGTTGACTTGCATGTTGGATGGGGGCCAATGGGCTTGGCATGCATGCCCCACTAGGGGGGACTTGGCTACTTCCTTGTAATGGTGGCCACATCCTTCAAGCCATGCACATTTGTCTTGATAATTCTTTTACATTCTTCACATATCATAAAGATTCTAGTAAGGAATTAAAAGTTGATGTAATGGTTGATGTGCATGTTGGATGGGGGTCATTGGGCTTGCAAGCATGCCCCACTAGTGGGGGGACTTGGCTACTTCCTTGTAATGGTGGCCACATCCTTCAAGCCATGCACATTTGTCTTGATACTTCTTTTACATTCTTCACATATCATAAAGAGTCTAGTAAGGGATTGGAAGTTGATGTAATGGTTGACTTGCATGTTGGATGGGGCCTATGGGCCTGGCATGTATGCCCACTAGGGGGGGACTTGGCTACTTCCTTGTAATGGTGGCCACATCCTTCAAGCCATGCACATTTGGCTTGATACTTCTTTCCCATTCTTCACATATCATAAAGAGTCTAGTAAGGCATAGGAAGTAGATGTAATGGTTGATGTTCATGTTGGATGGGGGCCTAAGGGCTTGGCATGCATGCCCCACTAGGGGGGCGACTTGGCTACTTCCTTGTAATGGTGGCCACATCCTTCAATCCATCCTCATTTGGCTTGATACTTATTATACATTCTTCACATATCATAAAGAGTCTAGTAAGTCATTTGAGGTAGTTGTAATGGTTGACTTGCATGGTGGATGGGGGCCAATGGGCTTGGCATGCATGCCCCACTAGGGGGGGGACTTGGCTACTTCCTTGTAATGGTGGCCACATCCTTCAAGCCATCCTCATTTGGCGTGATACTTCTTTCCCATTCTTCACATATCAATAAGAGTATAGTAAGGCATTGGACGCTGTTGTATTGGTTGACTTGCATGTTGGAGTCATTCTAACTTGTGTGTAAGGTGGCAAGCGTAGAAGCCCATAAGAAGTGTCTGGCAGGAGAAGTTAGTGGAAATGCGATATACACATTTTGTTCCTATAGTGAAGAGAAATGAAGAGGGGAGGGGGAGAGATAGAGAGAGAGAGAGAGAGAGAGAGAGAGAGAGAGAGAGAGAGAGAGAGAGAGAGAGAGAGAGAGAGGGGGGGGGGGGGGAGAGATAGAGAGAGAGAGACACACCTGCGAAAGAGGAGCAAAACTTTTTGATTATCTGCTGCAATCCTAAAAAATGCACTAATCCTTCCAAGAAGGTCACTCTAGCTTTGACAATCATCAGTCCGGTTCAATTCTTTATTATGGCCAAGGTGGTCATTACCATGTTCAAAGTGTTCTGTTCACTTCAACACGGACAACGGTAATACAAACAATCAAGAGAAACATCATGTTTTATGAAGGTATCCTTAAATTTTATATTGAAGTCCAGGAATGTGTCACAACACAATAGACAGAGAGGGGGGGGGGGGGGGGGAGAGAGAGAGAGAGAGAGAGAGAGAGAGAGAGAGAGAGAGAGAGAGAGAGAAGAGAGAGAGAGAGAGAGAGAGAGAGAGAAGAGAGAGAGAGAGGAGAGAGAGAGAGAGAGAGAGAGAGAGAGAGAGAGAGAGAGGAAGAGAGAGAGAGAGAAGAGATAGAAGAGAGAGAGAGAGAGAGAAGAGAGAGAGAGAGAGAGA
>MVGU01001806.1:25000-35560 GCA_002005505.1 Botryococcus braunii
CTAGTTGGTGCAAATACCTCCATGACATCTACACCAGGGATTTGCCTACATCCCTGAGCTACCAACCTTGCCTTGAACCTTAGCACATTACCATGAGCATCCATTTTCACTGAGAAAATCCAGTGAACTGGAATCACTTTATGACCACGAGGCCTGGGGACATACTCCATCACCTCGTGCGCATCCAACGAATTCTGCTCTTCCTGCATGGCAGCCTTCCAGTATTCCCACTGGGGAGACTGCTGTGCCTCTCTCAAGCTTGAGGGCACGCTTATCTTGCTGAAACGCACTCCAGTATGCTTCCCCTTTTCTCCCTGGCTCTCAGCAGTGCTGCTCTCATTCTCTCTCTCACCCACTACTCTTCCACTGACTGTCGCCGTACTGCACGTTGGAACGGCCTGAGCAGTTTCAGATTTCCTTCTCTGCTCTCTCTCTCTCTTTGACTCGCAGTTTGCCTTTTCAAGCTTACTGCTCCGCACGCTTACATCATTCTCCCAGACACAGGTATCTCTCGGAAAGCCCTTGTAGTCTGGGGTTGTCACACATTGTCTAAGCTTCCGATTCACCTCCTCATTCGCACTCTCACATGTCTGGCGAGTAGCAGTCTCGTCAGTTCCCTCACAAGCAGTCTGAGTACCCTGCAGGATTTGTGTGGCTGCTCCTTCTGTGCACTGAGCTAGTGCCTCTCTCTCTCTGTCTTCCACCCACTACACATGTGCGCTGGGACGCTGGCCCAGCTGCGCGCTCACAGGCATTGCCCCGATTTGTGTGGCTGGCACCACATTGTATCTGGGCTTCATGGAATTGGACTGTGCAGCTCATCTCACATGATGCATCTCTAACATCACTCTCAGGCACTATACAGGTCCCACCCAAACAGCTCAGCTCACTTGGACCATCTTCAGTCTGATCAGAGACTGTCCCCCTCTCATCACTCACATGTGATGCAGGTCTCTCGTGATTCTGACCCTTTCCTGCACTTCCCCTGGTCCCTGTGACTCAGTGTCACATTCTGTCAGCCCCACTCGCTCACAGCTCTCACCCTTCTCCTGTGCCAGCAGGAGCTCGCGAGCAGCAGTTCGATGCTCGTAGCGTTGCGATCTTGTCACTCCCTCCGGAGGCTGGCCTTCGTTGTCAGGCCGCGGGTCTCGGAGGGACTGCTGTGCTCGCTCCAAAAACTGTTGATGTCCTCCACCGTCGGGATTCACTCTTGCCATTCGACGGAGTATTTCCACCATGCCGGACTGGTCCAGATCCAGTGGATGAGTTCCTCCCGGTGATCCCGTGACTTGGTCAGTGGCAGCTTCCTCCGGGAGGCACTTCCCCTGACCGACAGGCTCGGTTGCAGCCTCGTCAGGGGCTTCTGGGAGGGTGCTGTCAGGTCTGTTGCTGGAGCAGGGTATGCTGATAGCGCCATTCTGAGTACGGAGTTGGTTGGGACCAGCAGGAGGTTCACTGTCCTGCTGCTGGAGTTGCAGGCCTTCAGGGTATGAAAACTGCTGAGGCTGTCCAGGCAGAATGTGTATTCCCACTCTGGAGGCCCCCCGAATGTGCTCCACAAATTCCACATCTCTGCTCTCCGTCCAGACTCCCCCTCCAAGATAAATTCTGAACGCCTTGGACACTGGGGAATATCCAGTAAACATGCCAGGCACTGCCTTAGGTGCAAACACTCCCCTCTGATGCTCTGGTACATGGACAAAGGCCAGGCATCCCCACGTACGCAAGAGGGAAACATCTGGTTTGTATCCCATAAACATTTCAAAGGGAGTGAGAGGCGTGCCTGTGCTGGGTCCCATATTCAGGAGAGTGCATGCTGTTTCCAAGGCTTCTTTCCACATGACAGGGCTCGCTGCAGCAAAATTAAGTAGGGTTCTGGTTCGCTCCTTCAAGGTCCTGTTGGCTCGCTCTGCTATCCCATTCTGCTGTGGGGTGTAGGGAGCAGACATCTCCAATTTAGTGCCCTGAGAAGCACAGAACTCCTTGAATCTGGCATTAATAAATTCAGTACCTCTGTCGCATCGGATACACTTCACTGTGACTCCTTTTTCTGTCTGCCAGAACATAAGAAGGTCTTTGACAACAGACCAAATGACATCCTTAGTTCTCACTGGCAGAAGAGCCTTCCATCCAGACGCCTCATCTGCCACTGTCACCCAAAACCGTTCTCCTGTAATGGCAGCTGGGGAGATGGGGCCCCTGTATCAATATGAATTCTGTCAAGAGGATTTATTGCAGGCCTGGAACTTTCACCAAATGGAGGACGGGTGTGCTTCCCCTCAATACATGCTTCACAATACTTTGGACAGTTCTCACACGTTGACAGGGAAGTGTCAATGCCTGTGACCAGCTGTTCGTTGCTCAGGCGCTGCATCCATGGTTCACCCGGATGTCCCATTCTGCTGTGCCACAGAAATCGTTTCGCACAGTCATGCTGCAGGTTTTACTTGGATTTGTTCTTCACTGCAGCTGCCACTGGTAATGAGTTTTGCACTGGGGCAACAGGTAGGCAGTCATGTACATAATAAAGACCATTTTCTGCTCTGATGGGCATTTTCCAGCCATTCGGGCCAGAGACTGTGGTAAATGCACCCATGCTGTCTGTGGCAAAACAGGCTCCATCACGAAGGGCAGCAGAAACAGACAGGATGTTCGTCGTTTCAGAGGGAACACACTGAACATGATGCAGCCACAGTGGGATACATTGCTGGTTCAATAGGCAGACTGATCCAGTGGCAATAATTCCTCCTGTTGCATCAGACGTGGCCAGCTGCAGAGGGATGGGAGCAGCATGTACTGTGGGAGCATGCAGCAGTGACAGGTTATTTACAAGATGAACTGACGCTCCACTGTCTACCAACCAGGACTGTTTGGATATTCTCCCTTGCATGGTTTGAGGACATTATAGGATACCACGTGTGGCATACCTCCTGGTGGAGGAGAGGGTGGACCAGGTGGTGGGTGCAGTAGTGGAAAAACTCCAGCTGCAGGGAAGGCATGCTGGACTGCTGGAGGGGGCTGGAGTCCTCCGGGAAACTGTCCTTGGGCCACATGCCAGCCAGTTGCTGCACCGCTGCTACCACATTCCTCTGGGTTTCTGCGTCCCTCTGCCTCTTGCGGCAGTCTCTCCAGAAGTGCCCCTTTTTGTGACAGTAGTTGCACGTACCACGTACCTCCACCTTGGCCTCTGTGTCTGCAGGCTGTCTGGTCTGAGTCGCAGCACATGCAGCAGGAGCATGGACTGCAGCAGCTGGGTTTGGCTGTGCTGTCATGACCACTGCAGGCTGATCTGGGTCATCGTTATAGCCCATTGCTTCTGCAGGCTGATCTGGGTCATCGTTATAGCCCAAATGTTCTTTCACTATTATAACAGGAGGCTTTAGAAAGGTCGTGTCTTTTGAAGTAGATGTTTTGCACAAGTGCTGTAGGCTTGCCTCATCCAAGGTTCATCATTGCACTGGACGCACATAAATGCGCACCTCTTTGCGCGCGTGCGTATGTGTGTGTGTGTGTGTGTGTGTGTGTGTGTGTGTGTGTGTGTGTGTGTGTGTGTGTGTGCGCGCGTGCGCGTGCGTGCGCGCGTGCGTGCGCGCGTGCGTGCGTGCGTGCGTGTGTGGGTGTGTGTGTGTGTGTGAGTGTGTGTGTGTGTGTGTGTGTGTGTGTGTGTGTGTGTGTGTGTGTGTGTGTGTGTGTGTGTGTGGCTCTGCGTGCACGTGCACGCACGTTTGCCGATGCGACTTACATTGGGGGGGGGGGGCTGGTTTGAGGGGCAACGCTGTGAAATAGTCGAGACCGGTTTTATCAACCTGCACACAAGCAGAGGCCACGACCGTTGTTGATGCTTTCTAAGCGGATATTAAAGCGAATAGAGTCAGGCCGTATGTGGCGACTGGCACTTTCAGTACTTTTGTCAAAAAATTGGTCATTCTCCAAACAAGTCCTGTACAGCTGATGTTGCCAGCACACATTATGCTCAACACGTATGCTAATCGCCATTTATGTACCAACGGTCTAGCTACAAATCATCGTACATTCATCAGCTAGACATACTTAGGCGCAGCCTTGATCAAGATGCTTCGCATGAACAACTAGTTCCTTCCAATACAAATCCCCCATTGCACGCAAGAGTCTCGGCACGTCTCCTTGTACCCTTTCGCAAGAACTCCATCAGGCAACCTTACCAGCCCTCGCTAGTATGAAAATCGTGGATACTTCGACTCTCAGGTTGGACGAGTGGTGGAAGCCAATCGTGACAACGTCGGGTAAAGGACAACACCTGCATAGTAGAGAAGTGCTTTTACTTGTATGAGCCTCTCTGCCCTCCCAATTACATTTGTTTTAGGACGGCTCAAAAAGGACTGTCTCTTAGCACAGGAAATCTCATCCTCATGAGTGCGAGAAGAGCGCCTGTATCGCGGACAAATGAGAAGCGTAGTACTGCGGAAGACGGCCGGCAGTACTATTCTGCTCAAGCAAGCAACAACGTACTGTACTGAGTCAGACTTGTGTACCAGGACTAGAACTACGACAGGAAACTTCAGGACAACTTACCTCTCGACCTATAACCCGGATCCCCAGTCCTGATCTACATGATTTGTGAAAACGAGCATCCTAAGTGACCGTAGTGCAGAATTTGATATTCACTCTCTCTAGGCATGGTGGCTTCTGGATATCCTTCCATCCTGCTGCTTTGCAGTACCCTCGCAGTCCATGCGTCCTGCAAGGCAGCCCCCAGGGCCCCCCCCCCCTTTCTTCAACCAAATTCAAAGATGGCACGCGAGGAGCCACTTGAAAAAGGTCAGGTCGCCATCGCAAGAATTGGATTCTTCAAAATTCGGCTGCTGTCCCTTGCGAGCCCAAGTTCTGAAACTGTGCACTGGTCTGCCAACTGTGAGTGAGAGAAGGCTCATTCCTCTCGTGTACTCTCCATGCTGCCAACGATGGCATATTCATTTTGGTAATGCCATTACTTTTAGTATCGATAATAGTATATTTTTCATTGTCAATCTCATCTAAGAATGTCATAGGAACTATGTAAAGATCAAAAACTCGGCTGACCGACCAACCTGCAAGGCAGTGAAAGAGCGTGAAAATTGATGCCGGGAAGACAGAAATTTAATTAGCTGCTTTAATCCTCGCTGGCCAAAGCAAGGAGGTCAGGATTTGAGGCGGCCCATGAGGATGTCCTTTTCAGGGTCAGGGGCTCGAGTCCCCCCGCCAGCACCCCGGCGTGCAAGGTGCAAACTTGGCAGCCGGGCCCGACACTTGATCTTCATGAGAAGCTGCCAAGAAGCCGCCCCTGCCAGGGCACAGCAGGCCAGCAGCACTGCTATCCCCAAAATGGCGCAGGGAATGCATCGATTGTTTGACACTGATCCCTCCGGGGGCGCGGCACATGTCATGAGCAGCAAGAAAGTCAGCTTCATAGCTTCCTCGTCCAGTGCGTTGTAGATTCCCGTCACTCCAAAGTGCCCTGCTACGGCGCCTGGCTGTTGGCACTAGGCTACATTGCAGCATGTAACATTAAGAAACAAATTTCAGCAATCCCTCGTCCCCCTCCCTGTCCCTGTCCCCCCCCCTCTCTCTCTGTGTAGGTGTGTGTGTGTGTGTGTGTGTGTGTGTGTGTGTGCGCGCGTCGGGGGTGTGCGTGTGTGTGTGCGTGGGTGTATGTGTGTGTGTGTGTGTGTGTGTGTGTGTGTGTGTGTGTGTGTGCGTGTGTGTGTGTGTGTGTGTGTGTGTGTGTGTGTGTGTGTGTGTGTGTGTGTCTGTGGGTGGGTGGGTGGGTAAGTGCATGTGTGCACCCCCAGCTACGGAGAGTGCATCCCATTCACTTTCACCCCATGGCTCTATTGTCTTCAAGAGCACCATTAGACGATAATTAAGTTCTGCAGTTGACAGCCACATCCTCAAACAGACCTCTCTCCCCCTCTCAAATCGTGTGTGTGCGCGCCCGCGCGCGCGCGCGCGTGTGTGTGTGTGTGTGTGTGTGTGTGTGTGTGTGTGTGTGTGTGTGTGTGTGTGTGTGTGTGTGTGTCTCCGCGCATGTGTCCCCTTCCGCCCCCATCAGCGGTGGTCCCCTTGAGCTCCCATTTAGCCTCCCTGTTCGTGGCTGCACACTGCCCTCAGGCCCAATAGGACTTTGCAAGTACATACCAGCAGCCATGTTGATGCGGAACAAGATCAGCGGAGAGTTTGTAGCCTCCTCCCTTACTTTCTGCACGAACTTGGTGGGCTCCCAGTAGGGCACTCTGTTGTCATTCAGGCCTGCAAGCCAACAACTCCATCAAGCCTGTCCTGACTCCTCCCTCGCGACCAGATAACGCCATGCACAATTCCCGGCGTCTTCATGTGGCCCCACTTTGCGCCAGCTCGTAATCAAGAAGGGCATAACCAGACAGACAGGGTCAAGGATGACGGACGGGAGAGAGGCAGGATCAGGGAGGCAATGACGCAATGACGCAATTGCTGGAGAAGTGGAGACACCGCAATAGGTCAAGAATGGCAGGAGGAGCAGAGCAGAGGGAGTGAAGGACGATGTGGCCGGACGGACGGGGACGATAGCAGAAGGAAGATGTGGACACGACAGGAATGGGGGATATGGGCTGTAACTCATGATCAGGGAAAAAAGGTAGTACGAATGCGAGGGACGAAGCAAAGCAAGGAGCGAAGCATAAGGGTGAAGCAAAGGCTGTAGAGCTAGACCAGCAATGCCGGGCTGACTCAGTTGATCTAGAACACCCAACCAAAGATTTCCCTCACGCCAACCTGGCGTCGAGACAGCAGCAACATTTTGTGGAACGGATGGAAAAAACAATGAAGACAGCGCAAACAAACCATGAATGAGTGCATGAATGAAAGAACGGATGTTCCATGTGACCATCTAGATAATTTAACAGATCTGCTTAAGGCAGTTCATCACAGCTCCGCCTGCTTCGTGCTGGACTGTACTGCCTTGTCACGGATATGTTACAAGTCAAACTCTATCCAGTGACTCGATTCCGAATTTGGCTAGCCTGCAATGTCATGAGGATCTGATCAGGTTCATGGTCATTGTAGCTGCCGGATGTTCCACCTTGCATACATGCCCAGTCACCATCACCTATTGTTTTTATGTTTATAGTATCTAATGAATTAAATAATGTTTTGTTATCCCTGGTTTTCAATGGAAAATGAGGGACACTAGCATTGAGCACGATGTTCAATTGTGTTCGATTATCATCGAACTCTAGTTTATTGGTAGACTCCAGACGGGGACATGTTGGCTGGGCACTCTGCAACCCAATTGTCATCTTCTATTACTGTTTAATGCCACTTGAGATGACCTGTAGTATCATCGAGCAGCCCTTGGCTTCATGTTTCGAGTATCTTTAGCCTCTTGTTTCCTGGTAAACTCTTCTTCCACCCGCATTGCTTCAAGTCCACACGATGTGAACGCGTTCCACAACAGGGAAGGGAGGAGGGCGGCTGACCATACCGGCTGTGACAAAGAGGTGTGGGTAGGCTGCCGCTCGCACATTGTCCACAGGAGAGTACGACTTCATGTACTTGTAGAATGTCTGGTTCTCGATCGGGTTACCCCACTCTTCAAACTCCAACTAACCCCAGCACCGCAGGTCCTTCTGTCAGTGCGCAAGCCGATGCATCATATGGAGGCCCCACAAAGGACACCTCAAAATCAGAAAAAGCCCCATCTCTTCTCCCAATCTGTGCCAACACTTCACCTTCTGGCAAAGTCCCATGGTCATATCCATGCTCCTGCTTTGTGTGTGCAGCCCTTCACGACTTTCTTACCCCCCCCCCCCACTTCCACGCCCAGGCAGGGGCGACAAAATTAAGGGGTAAGGGCTTGGAGGGTCCACCCGCCCCCTTGTTCACCCGAGGATATACACGAAGATCAGGACAAATTTAACCCTCTGAAGGGCGCTTGAAGGCATAGCACCGACACATAGTCAGGAAGCACACGGTCTGTCTCATACACATGCACACTTCACAGAGGTGGGAGACTCCTATTTAAAGGTGAAGCTTAGGGCTCAATTTCAATAAGTCCTAATTCCAAGGAATCCCAGTAAAGGCCGGGCCGCAAAAGTCAAGCAGCGTTAACAGGCTGAAGGAGAGATCGGGGCGCGCGCGTGCACACACACACACACACACACACACACACACACACACACACACACACACGCCGCGCGCCGCGCGCACTCTCACTCACTCACTCACTCACTCTCTCTCTCTCTCTCTCTCTCTCTCTCTCTCTCTCTCTCTCTCTCTCGCTCTCTCTCTCTCTCTCTCTCTCTCTCTCCTCTCTCTCTCTCTCTCTTCTCTCTCTCTCTTCTCTGTCTGTCTCTCTCTGTGTGTGTTGTTGTGTTTGTATTGTTGTGTTTTTCTTCCCCGCCCTCTCTCTCCTCTCTGTGTCACTCCACAATTCCGACCCCCCCCCAACACCACACACACACACACACACACACACACACACACACACAAGTACACACTTTTTACATTCTCATGTACATGTAGTGCCCCTACGTGTGAGCGGTAGAGAGTTCGTGCTGGTGTCACACATCAACGAAGGGTACATCCAGGATAGCAGCTCGGAAGAGGTCCGGCCTGATTGTCAGTACCGCTCCCATGGTCAAGCCTGCCCGTCCATTCCCATCACACTCCAACTAAGACTGACACAATGATGCTTCCAGGTTCACATTCCGGTCACTTATAATAGCATGACACCCCCCCCCCACACACACACACACTCACACACACCCACACCTGGCATATGTGCGCGCATGAATGTGGTGTGTGCATGGTTGTATGTGTGCTCTTGTGTGTTGCCCCAAGGGGGGTTGTCCCTGCCGCAGGCATGGGTCCTCTCGCCAAGGGGGTCCCCCGCGTGGATCTTGGCCTCTGCCATGCTCTATAGGCACAACAATCGACGCCCCCTCCCTCCCTCCCTCCCTCCCTCCCTCCCTCCCTCCACACAACACACACACACACACACACACACACACACACACACACACACACGCACACACACACACACACACACCACACACACACACACACACACACGCACACACACACACACACACAGAGACACACACATGCAATTTAACCCAATTAAATTAGAGGGGAGAGGACTGACCTCCAGCGCTGCCCCCCTGATGTGAGCAGATCACTCCTTGTCCAGTTGAGCTGCGAGCCCTCCACCCAAGTCCTCACCCTCCCAGCCCCCCACCTCAACCGACTTGACATCTACTACAACAAAGTGCAGGCCAGGCTCAAGGCCAGCCCCAAAGGTATCTCGTTCCCTGCACTGCCTCGCCCGGGTTCCGACCCCTGTCTTCTTCCGTCACAGCAGCGCTGACTGAGACCACAACCCAAGGAACAAAAGTCCTGCGAGCAAGTCTTGGCTGCTTCCTTTTAGAAACTTGCTTCAATTAGGAAGCTGAAATCTTTGCTTTTGATCCCAGCCATAATCGTCACGAATGACAAACCATAACACACGACCATGATCTACATAGAAACACCACACGAGCATGATCTACATGAACAGATCTGAAGGGCACACGACCATGATCGTTCTGAAGGGCAATAACTGCATCCACAGAGACACGACCATGTCTCAGAAATGGTCATAACCGCATTAACAGACGCACGACCATGATCTTCATAACTGGTCATAACGGGATTAACAAACACACCTTCCCAATCTCAAACTTTCAGCTTGCTTTCTTCCCCAGCCTTCCGCCCTCAGCGTGCCAATCAGTGACACACCTGTAGCGACAGGTCCAGACAGACAGATCCAGACACGCACCAATCCCATTCATGCCCCAACCCTCCCCTCCCCTTCTCAAAAAAAGAAAAGGCGTTGGGGGGGGGGGGGGCGAGGGAGGGGGCGGGGCGTTACAAACGGTACTCTAATGAACAACTGCCAGGGTGTAGAGTTTGACGGTTTGTGGGGTGTAGGGAACGCAACCACCAACACTCAACCCGGTGAGAGGGAAAGCCTGACCCCTGCAAGACCCAGCATGCTTTTGAGGTTGCACATTTACACAACCGGTGGGGATTCCCAAAGCCACGGGAAAGGGGGCCTCCAGTTCTCGAAATGGAGAGTCGCATTGGCCGATAGGCGCGAACAAGCAGTATGGAGGTGGTGAGTTGGTGTGGAGGTGGAGAGGTAAAAAAAAATGGAGAAGGTGGGGGCCCGTCTTTCCACACAGCAGGTGCCTTCGTGCTGATGGAGCTGGATTGGGCCCCCGGCCCTTCGCCTAAGGCCCCGAGGCATGCCTTGGAAAAGGCGTGTGGGGCCGGCAGGTTTTTTTTTTTTTCGGGGCCAGGGGCTTCTCATTGGTTCGGCACTGGGAGCCCTAAACTCCCAACCCAACATCTCCGCATACTAACCACAATGGGTCACATCCCCCGTGGACGCCCGATTGACATCAAAATCTCGCATCCCCTGCTTGCGTGGTTCATCGGGCACCATACATCATAACCCCCCGTGTGTTATGGTACTGGACGTGTACCCACTTGTTGAAGGCATGGCCAGAGGGTTAGGGCAAATGGGTG
>MVGU01001807.1:0-17500 GCA_002005505.1 Botryococcus braunii
TGATTGTTAAACTGATCCGGACAAGTTCAAATTTGTTTGCGGCCAGCTACCAAAACGTCTGGAAGATGGAATCCATTGACATGGATATTAGTAACCTACATGCGTGCACATATGTGTTCGTTACAAGCATGTAACAAACACATATGTGCACGCATGTAGATTACTAATTACCCCGTCAATGGATCATGATCCATTGATCAATGGATCACATGTGAGAACAAATGGTCAGAAATTATCAAGCAAGTTCTGACAAGTGCATCAATCCTTGCTCGTTATTGGTTCGACCACCGTCACTGGTGGTTATGCAAGTAGCTATACAATACATGCGTGCCTGCAAATCCACATGCTGCTATACAGAAAGGGAACGCTTGATGAAGTGGCACTGGCAAGTGAATAGATTGGGCCCATGCAAATCCTCCCACTGTTGGGCCCACTGCCCTCATAAATGCTGCGAATGATTGTACAGCACCATTGACCGCTCCCATCTCCACTCCTGGGGTCTTCTGAATTACCTGCAACCAACAGGTCCACTACTTAATATATATATATATATATATATATATATATATATATATATATATATATATATATATATATATATATATATATATATATATATATATATATATATATATATATATATGCTAGAATATACTTATATGCTAGAATATACTTATATATACGATATAGGTTTAAAATCAACAACGTACATCTATGATATTAAACATAAATCAACTTAAATGAGCATGATACATCATGCTCATATAGGTGCATCAATGCAAACACGTGTACACACGACTCGATACTAAATGGCATCTTCCAGTTCGATAGCAGTGCTACTTGAGAATCCTGGAAATTGGGACAGCCCCAAATGAAGAGTGACGGGTAACACCCGCGGTTGTCGCTGTCCCTCTGCAGAGAGGCCTTCCCCTATGAAGGAGCCGCCCCCTCCCCCGAGGGCGGGGGCCGGGGGGGGGGGGGAGAAAGAGAGGGGGGGTAGGAATTCCCTGTCTTCGAAGACAGGGGGGCAGGGGGGAGTAACGCTAACGGAGGGCAGCGGGGGAAGACAGAAGGGAGCGGGAGGGACAGAATAGGGGGTGAGAGAGGTGGATGCCCGCAGGTGGGGTCGAGAAACCTGAAGGCCTCCTTGGTGGGGGTATCCCGTTGGCGGGTAGGAGGTAGGAGCGAGGCACAAAAATTACGATCTCGATATCCAGAGAGTATTGGCATGAAATGCGAAAGGGTAGAGTAGGAATTAACTGTGTTGCATGTCACAGCCATACAGCCAAGGTAGTGAGAGGTAACAGTAGCATTACCATCAACATAGAACCATTAAAGGCATTCTGGCCCGCAACGCCCCGTGCACTCAATATTAGCGCCAACGCAGAAATAACCTGCAAGCACAACCCCGAGTCTTCAATTAATGCTTTTTGTCAACACTGTTTATACACTGTTTAGCGTTTAGCATGGTGGCAAGGCCCAACAGATATGCATATGGATCCATATGTATCCGGTTATCTCTACATCCAATCCATGATCCATAGAGATATCTGGATATCTCTACATCCAGGATACCACAAGCAGATGTGCTAAAACTCTGGGGAACCATCGACCAGCTAGGATCCCAAATTCATAAAAGGGGGGGGGGGGGTGGAGAGGGGGAAGAGCTACCCAGGCAACGGCCTTAAACACTATCCAAGACTTTGCATGATGTGCGTACCGTTATATCCAGCAGTGTGCCACTGGATCACCAACATGCATATTAACAAGAGACAGAATCCAAATGACGGTTTATTATAGTTTTTGGGACCAAGCACAACAAGCGGTCTAGACCCAGTACAACACCAGGCGCATGTTTGAGAATGGTGGGACGCACACAGACGTTGGGACAAACCTCGGGCACCTGAGGCGTACCGATCTGGTGTCATGCAGCAGGGAGACGAGGGGCACAAGCAATGCAATAACGGCATATGCGACAACGCCAATGCGGCAGCAGCCTGAAGCGCCAAATGCAGCTTGTGCTTTGGCAACGCCAAACAGTGCCCATAAGCCAAGACATGCTCCGCTGATAGTGGCTGGGAGAGCTAATTGGCCAGAGGAGAGGCCTAAACCCCCTACCATTGGGGGGCTCGCTGCGTAGAGAGGGATCACCTGCATAATCCATGGACCACTTTCTGTTTGCCCTAGCGCATTCAGACCGGGTGCGAGACACTGGGTCATGAGGCGAAATCCACGACCCGATGAACCATGACTCTCATGGACTCTCCTCACGTCAGTACAAACATGCATGACTCACATATGACTCTCAAGTGCACGTGACTCATGACTGTCCAAACACATGACAATATGATTTAGACACGTGACATGCACGGCTTCCTGAGTCTGATATAATTCACTTTTCTCTTGAGAAAGCAAGCCTACGAACGGCTCAAACCTTTATACAAAAGCACACTCCTTTCAGCATGCCCTGCCACAGACCTAAACACTGCATAGCAGGGCAATATGCGCTTCTTGCAATATCCTGCTTATTGCAGGGATTGCAAGAGGCAGTAGCTTCAACCCGTCCCAAACGCACGCACCTCGTCAGTGATATTTCCAAATAGGCTGATGAGGCAGTAGCCCAGCATCAACAGCAGAAGGTTTCTGTCATTGTACCAACGCGTTAACTGGTTGTCTCCGGACGAGCTTTCTGCCTGACCTGTGTACAAGAGGGGCTCTTGCAGCTCACTCTGCCGTTCCACATCTCCATATCCACCAGGATACTTGGCCCCCTGTCCATTTTCTACCTGCGACACACTCCTCTGCCTATGTCCTTTTGTTGCTAATCTATCCTCAATCTCCAAAGGAGGTTGGGACCCTGTCTCCATACCCGGATAATCTGTTGCTGCATCTGCAACATGTTGCAAAGAGGGCGGCGATTCACCACTTGCCAGTTGCATCATGCTCGCTGACAGAGCCGATGAAGGTTTCTGCATAGGCAATGGCTCCTTTGCAAAGAGCTCTCCAATAAGGTCCACATGCAACCCTGTATCAGATTGACTAGGGGCTTCCAAGGAACCAGCCCTCACTCTCTGCGTTTGCGCTGAGCTGCAACTGGGAGACTGTTTGAAGGGACGGACATATCCACTACTCTCGACACAATTGGAAATGGTGTCGACTGCCGCCTGACATCGCCAACCCCCACTATGTCATGGAGTCTAATGCAAACCAAGTGAACTCCCAATGCAGTGTGGCAAACACTTGAGGATGACCTACCTCCTTCATGAACTGAAATGGGTTGCTTGCATCTGACATGGTTTCGTTTTCGTCGCCAGGTCTCTGAGGTGCTAGAACGTCCTGGAACACAAAGTCATCTCCATTTACTGCCGTTGTTGCTTCTGAAGGATCGCCTGTTGAGCGAGAGGTGGAAAGGATCCAAGTAGGCCCTCTGCCCTCTGTCATCAGCGCAGGGGCTTCACAATGTTCCCTTACGGCCTGGTCCTCTGAAGGTGGCTCAACACTGCTGGCCTGTGATATCCGCTTCTGGGACTGCCAGGCATGACCACTTGTACCTCCTGTGTCTGCTGGTGACCTTCCAGGGTGGCCGTACAAATTGACATCCCCAGCTTTCAAGCAAGAAGGTGAACTCGCCAGCCCGATCCCAGAATCTGGGTTGCGAGGCGTGACCGGTGCACTTGTACTCCGTGCCACCCGCCGAAACAGCGTTTGTGAAGACAGTTGTCCAGATGGCGCTGTGGAGTCCGTCAAGCCTGCCTGTTCATGCAAGAAGAACGGATAGATTAGCTATCATACTCATCCTTGCCAAGTAACTGTCTATCCAAGTTTTAAGGCGTGTCTGATGCCTTCATGTTGCTGGCTACAGTGCTGTCATTTCCACGGGGCTCTGGTGCCTTCACAGAACCACAGAACTGCAACTGGAAGGGGGAGGGGGGGGGAATGCCGAGCCCACAGCCCTTTTGGCCTTGCTGACCAGTTCACACATGAATACAAGCATACCGGCTCCCACATCTAGAAGCAGGTGCAGCCGTTGGAAGTCGTCCAGTATTTGTTATGCAACCAAATCAACCATTTGGCTGTCCAGAACATAGTGCCCCTGTGCACACATACCTCACCAAGCTCGGCAATCTTCCTGTGCAAAGATTGGCTGAACGAGGGCTTTCGGGATCCAGAGGGTCGGGGTGACTCTAATGAAGTGCTGCAAGACAACACTCTATGTCCTGGGTGGCAACTAAGAGCGGTTGACAGGCTGCCCCCCTTTGGAGTTCCCACTTCCAGCCAGGGTTCTGCCCCCATTCCCTGCTCCAGTACAGTATTATCTGAAGTTGGACCTGCACACATCAATATGTATGGTCACAGAAGAGGAAAACGCACCTCTCAAATCACCCTCTTTTTAAAACAGGTCCATATGGCAAAATACACCTTGGGAGCACACACCAATACAACGGAACCCAAGCAAGTCCCATCTGGGGGTCCCACAAATGTCTCAGCAATTTAAGCAAATTTGGGGAGACTCCCAAACAGGTCCCGTAGGAAGCAATTGGAGGGAAGTCCCAAACCATTTCAAAGTTTGAAGCCTCTGAGACCTGCTTACGACCTTCTGGGTCCGCAACACCATTTTTCTTCTTATATGTTGGTTCTGCAGTGTATTAGGAGGGAGTTGCCATGGAACCGACCTAAGGGGTTGCTTGCAGATAAAACGAGCAGAACTTGACTTGTACCATACAACAAGGTCTTGCAGGATGTGGATAGAAACACAATAGCCACACAAAGAAAACTTCACACGCAGTATCATCAGGCAAAGCTGTGCAGGCAATCATAGGAGAGCAAGCAGTGATTACAAGATCCTTAATCAGCGCGAGGGAGCAACAGCCGTCTTTCTTGTGCTGGAAGCCATGGCTTGAATCAGTCTGCCAGTCGAACACACCTTCTTCGAGAGGCACTGCAGGAACTGATGGAAAAACACCCTTAGGTCGCCCTGATTCTTTAAGCACAAAAGTGCAGAGCACAGCAGATATCAGTGAAATTGTGGAGGCAATAAGGCATGGTAAAAGGTACTTTCTGGACAACCAACAACAGTGACAGTCAGCAAAACTGCAAAAAAGCAACCAATGATCGTGTAGGAGCAATGGAACCAAGACAAAGCGGACCAAGTCTTCCCTGAAGAGGGCCCAGATGATGCCACGTAAATAACAAATCTGTAAAAGACTTTGCAAAATCGAAAACTGTGTGGAGGAAAAAAAAGGGATGATGGCCTTTGCAACCATGACTTGGATAGAGCAGATCGATATGATACGTATTTGTAACATGTTGATGATCTTTGGCATAACCTGCCAAACATATTCTCGACGCCTCTGGGAAGTGGGTTCAATGAATTCTACTTGATACGCCATGTCTTAAGTGCCCAAAAAGTGTAAAAAGGCGGGAATATATAGAATTAAGCATGACAAATACATTCATCGTTGAAGCAGACCATCAAGCAAAGGACCATCACCTCCGCTGGAAGAGACCATTGTCTTTACAGACTGCCAAAGTGCTTGGCAACCAATTGCATGGAGAACTAAGACCACCTCCAATGGCCGGGCCTGCAATGCTTCAGGCTGTTGAGGAAGGAATCTCGCGAAGCCTCTCTTGCATGACAAAAAATAGCATCCCCTCTATCATGGCCACAATACATGCAAAGCACCAACAACGAAAAGAACAAGAACAACAAAAGGGTACAAATGGGAGCCTCGCTTACAGCCAATGATTGATGCAAGCGTATGAACAGCTGACAGAGCAGGGCGTTGCAAGAACTGGAGTTGTGCATCAGTGTGCAAGGGGTTTGCCTACCAAGGATGGATCCTAAGGACCAAAAGACTGTGACGTAGCCCCCAATAACAGCTTGTGTCTGGACACTGCAGTTGTCTGCCACAACGCTTCTCACCATCCTGCACCAGCCAAACTGCAGTGAATGGCCCCAGGGGAAAAACAACTACATACACAATACAACGCGTGCGCGCGCGCGCGCACACACACACACACACACACACACACACACACACACACGCGCGCGCGCGCGCGCGCACGAACGCCCACACACACACACACACACACACACACACACACACACACACACACACACACACAGACAGCACACACACACACATGCACCCACACGCACACCACCCACGAACATGTGCTCCACACACACACACACACACACACACACACACACACCCGGTCGCCCGCCCGCACATGCCCGCGTGCATATGCACACACCCACACAACACACACACACACACACACACACACACACACACACACAAACACACACACACACACACACACACACACACACATCGCATGCCAAGCTTACGCCAACACGTTCGACAGACTGCTCTGTGGGAAGATGATAACATCCCAATCCAAAAAGCCACCTCTTGAATGTTGTAGGAAGACATAAAGAGGAAACAAAACGGTGGGCTTCAAGCCCTCCAGTGCTTCCAATCTCGAACGGAACATGTGGAGGATGGACTTGTGAGAATCACCCAAATGTGCAGCTGAAGAAGCTGGGGATGAAGCGTGCAAGGCCAGCGGAGGTATAGTTTCCAGCAGAACCGTACCACAACCCCATAACAGTCGCTGAAATATTGCTCAGAATTAGGACTGGCTGCAAAACCAAAGCAAAAGCATCCGCTTTAACACAGGCATCCCTATTACCAACAACCTAGTAAGGGATCAAACACACATATTTTGGAAAACAAGCACTGTTCCGCGGGCATTGCCTTGAACTCTGTGGATTTTGACTCCAGCCTCCCATAGCCTTGGTTAAAACGGATGAAGTTCATACAGTTCTTTGAGCAGTCTTCCCCAGGAAAACGTTGAACATGAAAATGCACAGCAAAGTAGAATCTTCTTGTGATCACAATCAGCCCTGGGGGAGGGCGGGGAGCAACACCAAAGGAATCAGGAAACAGGCATAAATAATTCCTGAGCAAGGACGCAGCACGAGGAAGCAGAAGAATTTGGGGTTCCTTTCAAAAATAAGAGGCTTTCCCTGCTATATACAGGAGGCAACTCCATGGGGGCTCAGACGTGCACAGCAAAGTAAACGGAAAGACTTCTTAAACAAGGCTGAAAGAGGTCCCAGAACTAAAATAGGGCCGGTGCACATCTAGATCTTGAGATAGGGGCAAACCTTCCTGCCATAGCTATCACTCATGCGGCCCCAAATGTAGGCGCTCAAGAATTGCCCCACAAAATAAAATGAGGTCTGGAAACCCACATACAAAGAATAAGCCTTAGCAATAGCCTTGTATTGAGTCTTAATCTTGCAATTATGCCAGTCCTGATGAGGCGGCAACCTGGATTTTTTTCCTTTCATGCCTACTATGAAAAACCTTTCGGATAGAACATTGAACCTCAGCGTCTTGCTTAACAGGGTTTACAATGCGCGATGAGGAGACGCTATGTGCTTGCCTCTGTGCCAAATAACAGGTGGAAGATTTCCTAAAACAATATGAGGGCTGTGGGTACTATGAGATTTGAAACGTACCAGTGCACCAGTGTATCTCCCAACACTCTGTTCATCAGCACCCTCCCCTAAGAAGTCTCTAACCATGTACACTGCCACAACATACGGTAATGTGGAGTGTATGGCTTCACTGCAGATTGAGGAACTGTACCCCAAAAATGCTCTTTAAGACTTATTTCAGAGACACTGCAGGAGATACACAGATGGTTATCTACAATGAAGTTCACCACTCTGGGAAAAACATGATAAGCATAATTCAAATACACTGCTTGCATACACTGTTGTACTTGCCAGTCTTGATCAGGCAAAGGTAAGTAATGATATCAAAAGCATGAGGCAAGTTTAGGAAACGGAGGGGTGGGGGGTTTCCGCCAGCAGCCGCTAGCACGCGTGTGGAAAGCTGCAGAGGCTGTTCGAAAAATAATGTAATATGGGTGCTTACCACAATGATACCAGAGTCCAACTGTCCATCGTTCTGACTACTTTCCGATCTAAGTTCCGCAGACCCCGACAGTCATGGCTGCTCGTGCGTGCATATCACTGTCAACAACCTGCCGACCAATAAAGCTCATAGACACGGAAATCCTTTTGATACTGGGCTGTTCATTGCAAAAACACTAAACACGTTAATAGGTCTGGACGATCGGCCGACTCAGGCGTCTAGGTTTAACCATGCCGCACACCGTCGGAGCGAAATTTGCACTGGAACGCGTATCCATAAATCCAATATAACCATAACATCAAAATACACAAAATAATGCAACACTAAACGGTAATGTGGGCTTCCCGTCCCTTACAGGACTTCTCTCGGCACGTGTAGATATCAGCCGTACGGTACAACCCCTTAAAACTTATTTTTCCTTCTTACAGGACCGTCCTGCAGTTTTCACGAACCTTGTACGAATCCACTTGGGACTAGCAGTAGTAGTTTCTATAGTAGTACTACTACTAGTACTACTACCGAGTGCGCAGCATACAACAACCTTTAAGCGGTACCACCACACTCCTTTTTCATTTTTCATTGTTTGCCACATCGACTCATCCCAAAGTCCACTGCTGCAAAACAGAGTATGGTATACCACCACACTCCTTTTTCATCTTTCATTGTTTGCCACATCGACTCATCCCAAAGTCCACAGCTGCAAAACAGAGTACGTACTCCTGAGTCTGCCTGCTGCACATGTCCAGGAAACAAGGCGTCTTCTCCACAGTTGTGCCTGATGACATGGATTGGAGGTTGTGTATATTCTTCTCTCTCCACACCAGTGGTGGCCACGTGAGATGTCATTTACCCCCTGCACGGTACCCAAGACTGATTTGGACCGCTAAAGGGAATGTGAACTGCCATGTTTAAGGCAGAAAAGGTCCGAACTAGCTCCCGCAAATATTCCGTTAGGGAAAACAGTAACTTTCGCTTCGACCATGTGACATTTAATGAACTGGAGGTGGGTGATCAAACCAGTTTATGACGTGTAACTGGTGGTAGTTACACGAATACAGATATTCGTGTCACTTCAAGATATCGAGAACAAAGATGTCCTATACACTGGAGCAAGTCAATCAAGCAAGGAGGGCGTCTTTCTGTGCTGAGGTACCAGTAGTTGAAAGATTGAAAGCACTATTACATCGATGTAGTAGTCCTCCACATCTGCCTAAATATGGCCTCGTCACGAAGGGGTTGGTTTCTCCCTGATGTCATGATCAGAGATTAGATGCCCTCCCACTCTCGCACTTGCGGGCTGGCTGGCTGGCGCGCGCACGTGCTCTCTCTCTCTCTCTCTCTCTCTCTCTCTCTCTCTCTCTCTCTCTCTCTCTCTCTCTCTCTCTCTCTCTCTCTCTCTCTCTCTCTCTCTCTCTCTCTTCCCCCCCCCCCGCCTCTCTCTCCCTCCCTCCTGTTGAGTTCTGAACATTATTATTGAATGCCTTGTGCTTTAAGTGATCTTCATGTGTGCACTATTAGGATATGGGTCCATTGAGAACATAAGGTACCTTGAGACACGGCAGATTCTGGACGTTTTCGAACATAAGGTACAATCCTATCTAGATCACACGTTTGTCGGATGAACTCTTAAGGCTGCCCCACCGGAGTGAATACCAACTGGTTGTGAAAGATGCTGGGCATCACCAGATGCTAGTCTTGTCCGACAGTTGTGTGTGGCACTCAGCAGACAGTCGTACGGACTGTAGCTGGAGTAACTTCGTCTATTGACGACCTGTCTGCTTTGTACAGGTACGGTGCGGCAGTGTGTGTTGTATCATTGTTGCTATTGTGAGAGTGAACAAGCTTAGTGTACCCTGTAGTCACTCAAACAGATAAGGGACAGTGACTTCAGGGAGTATAGGCATGTACTTGAACGTAGCCGTCTAGAGCCTTATCTAGTGATTGCTTGATCGGTGCTTGTGTACAAGATAATGATGTAACGTAACTGGTTGTGAAAGATGCTGGGCATCACCAGATGCTAGTCTTGTCCGACAGTTGTGTGTGGCACTCAGCAGACAGTCGTACGGACTGTAGCTGGAGTAACTTCGTCTATTGACGACCTGTCTGCTTTGTACAGGGAAAGCCGATTGCCCATAACCTTTCACAGGTTATGGGCCCACGCCCTTCCAGCTGAGCCAAGTAAAAGCAGGAGTGAAGGTCGTCTACGGATGGGTCAGACGTAAGCGTCAACAAAGGAGCTCGAGCATGGCGCAGCGGCGCAAGGGAACTCGAGTGTACCAGGACCATTATCTTACTCACAGTTTACCTTTCTGGGAAATTCATAATTGAAGTTTTAGCTGTGCTTTATCATTCATAGACGTTGTCTAGAAGCACTGAGTGAGTCGGGCCGGACTCCGGCGCAAACTTCTGAGGGGAACATATCTGCTACTACTGTGCAAGACTGGCTGGTAAATTTCCATGACATGGAGGGAATTGTAGGGTATTGCTGCATTCCAGAAGTTTATGAGTAAGTTTGGCTGGTGAAGTGACAATAGTATGACAAAAAGGGGCAAAGAAAAGGAAAGTAGCAGTGAAACAGCAATGTCTCAACCTGGAGAAGTCAGTGGGGCCACTCCAGGGCAGTCTATGACCGGGACACAATCAGCCACTGCAGAACCAAAGGTGGAGATTGACAAGGCAGCCTACATCCCCAATACCTCTAATCCAAAGATGACTGTCATGCTTGATGATGGAGGGCGCAATTTTGAATTTTGGTATGAAAATTTGGAGGCGTGCGCAAACACCAAGGGGGTCAGAGCGGCTTTGGAGAGGCCAATGCCAGGGTCGGTGGAGAACTCAGCCATCAAGCAGTGGCTGATCCAGTCAGTTCCAGTCATCTGGCATTCTCAGATCTCATGCCACAAAGCAGCGTTCGACTTCATCGCGTGGGTGAAGAACAGTCACACTGGAGGGAGCAACCAAGACATCAACCTTGAGTGGTACAAGGAAATGGAGCAGGGCATCAAGACAGGGGAGACACTCAAGGTCTACCTCTACAGAATGATGGATCTGGCTACAAGTCTCAGAAACAACGCGTTCATCCTCTTGGACCACAATGTTGGGGAGCTGATGGTGAAGGGCCTCCCTCCTGTGCTGAGGCTCGAGTCCCTGGAGGTTATGGCAACCGACAAGCCGCCATTGGAGCTGATTCAAAGAATCCTGCGCGCCGCAGCCAGCCGTGGGTACAAGGACCCACCTGCAGAGGGAACACCTCAGGCCATGGCAGCTGCAGCAGTGGCTGGTCCCTCTGGGGGGGTAGCTGGAGCGTCATCAAGCGCTGGAGCTGCACCAGGAGTGGGAGCAGTACCGGGAGTTGGAGCAGCACTACCAGCAAACGAACAGCCTCCCGCTGGCCCCTCTGCAACTACTTTTGGTGGCAGGGGGCGTGGACCTGGCAGGGCAAGAAGGCCCAGAGAGGAGCTTACATGCCACTTCTGCAAGGCAAAGGGCCACTTCATGACTGACTGCGGACCGCTCAGGCAGCTGCAGGCTCTGCATCAAAACATGCAAGCGGCAAGCGTTGGGCCTGCAGCTTACTGGGGCCAGGGAGGCCCACAGTCGTCTCCTCAAGCCTGGTGGGACCATGGATCTGGCCGGGGTGGCCCGCCTTCATCCGCTTCCAGCCCTGGACCTCCTTCAGCATATAACTATCCAACAAGTCAACACACGTTTCCGGGGTGGCATTTACCACCTCCACCCCCTCCTTCTGGTGAGGCGATGTTTATCTCTCTCAATGTGCTTGCCCCAACTTCGCATGGAGCTAGCAGCACATCTTGGTTAATAGATAGTGGTGCCTCTGTGCATATAGTCAATGATCTCTCATTGCTCCATAATCCAGTTATGCATAGACAGCCTCTTCCTCTGCACTTGGCAACCTCAGACGCCAAGGGAGGAATCATTGCATCTGGGTCTGTATGCCTTGTGAATGCAAGGCACGAAGTATTCTGGCTGCACAATGTGCAGTGTGTTCCTTCTGCGCATACCAACCTCATTTCAGTCACTGGTGCAATTCAGGATGGAGCATCTTTCCTGACTGACACTGCAGGTGGTTACACAGCCATGAAGGGACCTGAAGGGTGGTGTGGAGATATCACCCGCGCACGAGGTCTGTTTTTTTTGGAGTTTGTTAGTCCTGTCAGAGGGCAGCAAGTTGGCTGCAGACATATTGATCACATGGCTGAGGCGTCTCATCTTAGGAAAGGACACGTGTGTAGCGAGAGATCTCTGTGGCATGCTAGGTTAGGTCATCCTGGTGCCAGCAGCATGCAGAGGTTCTCCAAGGAAGATCTGGTTACAGGAATCAATATCTCCCTTGCTCCCTGCTCTGAGTGCCCCAAGCACTGTGAATCGTGTATACAAGGGAAACACTCCAGACCTCCTTTCCCTGTATCTTCCAGGCCTGCACATCACCCACTCGATAGAGTCCATGTGGATACTGTGGGTCCCATATCACCTCCTGCCATCACAGGTGAACGATATTGGGTCACTGTAGTGGATGAAAGTTCACACCAAGTTGCCTCCCTGCCTGTGAAGTCAAAGGATTGCATTCCAAAGGCTGTGATAGACCTGCTCCGTTTTTGGCAGACCCAACGAGGCACGGTTGTGAAGTGTGTGAGGACTGACAGGGGTTCAGAGTTCCTGAACCAGCAATTCAAAGAGTTTTGTGCTCAGCAGGGCACTAAGATGGAGTCCTCAGCGCCCTACACGCCTCAGCAGAATGGGGTGGCGGAGAGGATGAATAGGACCCTGAAGGAGCGAACAAGGACTCTGTTGGTCCATGCTGCAGCAGACCCCTCCCTTTGGAAGGAGGCGCTTGAGACAGCTACCCTCCTCTACAATGTGGGTCCTACTTCAGGCAGGTCCCTGACCCCCATGGAATTATTCTTTGGTGTCAAACCTGATGTGTCTGTGCTGCGCACGTTTGGCTGTGTAGCCCATGTGCACATTCCCAGTGGCCAAAGGTCTGTTTTTGGGCCCAAGACCATCCCTGGGATGTTTACTGGTTATTGTCCCCAGTCTAAAGCGTATCGTGTGTACGTGGGGAATGGAGTGTGGAAGGAGAGTAGGGACGTCAGCTTTATCGAGCACTTGAGGGGGGCTGAGAGAGTGGGTCTATCAAAGGTCCAGCCTGGGTCTGTCTATGATTCTAGGATATCACCCCCCCTTGGCAGTGAGAATCTGGCAACGCCTCAAGCAATTCCCTCTGCTGCTCCACCCACGTTCTGGGATGAGGAGGATGACCATGGAGTGGAGACGCTTTCCACTGGGGCTCCTGGGACCTCTGGACTTTGTGCTGGGGATCAGTCTGGAGACGGGACCACAGCAGCACATGACCAAGGAGACCCCACCAGCCTGGATTCTACTGTTGGGACCCCAGAACCATCTCAGCACTCGTGGTCGGTGCTTGAGCATATGCAGAATCTGGCCAGGGGGGGTGTAGAAACTCAATCCCAGGTAGAAAAAATGCAGAAGGTACAAGAGGGGTTGCGAATGCAGGGGAAGTCACAAATTCCCCTTCCTCCAGGGACCACCCTTACAAGGGAGCAGCGTTATGTACAGCGCGTGGCTAGGAGAGAGCATTCTGACATCCCATTGCATGCCCCTGACCCAGGTCAGGCAATTGTGAGTGAGCCAAACATGGTTGGTCTCCCTGATATGCAGGGGCAGGTTGAGACAGTCGAGGCTATGTTCGGTGCAGATGTAAGAGATGAGAGCAGTGGGTTAGACATGCCAGCAGTAGGGGAAGCTGGTGCCCAATCCCAGTCACTGGCTAGTCATGCTTATGGTGTGCAGGCTGACATTGTAGGCGCAGCTCAGGCAAGTCTGGGTAGTGTGCCCAAGTGTGAGTCCAGGAGAGAGAGAGAGCTGCTGCTCCCCTCTGCATTGCGGAAGGTGCGAGAATGTAAGGGTGCTGCACATGAGTCCAGTAACCAGGGAGAGAGAGAGAGAGAAGGGAACAGCATCAGTAAGGCTGACAGCCCTGCTGCACCACAGCATAAGGTACAGAGTGTACCTTCTGTCACGTTGGGAAAAGTTCACGTGCCCTCAAACTTGAGGGAAGCCCAGCGCTCACCTCAGTGGGAGTTTTGGCAGCAGGCAATGCAAGAGGAGATGGAGTCTTTAGACACCCATGAGGTTATGCAGTATGTGGAAAGACCCCATGGGCAGAAAGTTATCCCTGTTCATTGGATTTTTTCTACAAAAAACGATGCACATGGGAATGTCACTCGGTTTAAAGCAAGATTGGTTGCCCAGGGTTGCAGACAGATTCCTGGTATAGATGTTGGTGAGGTTTTTGCACCTACCAGCAGCTATGGTGCTAGGAGAGCTGTGCTGGCAGTGGCTGCCACACAAAATCTTGAGATCCACCAAGTGGATATCAAGACAGCTTTTCTCAATGGGGAGTTGGAGGAAGAGGTCTATGTGACCCAACCACCAGGATTTGAGAATGGCAACACGAGAGTTGTGTGCAAGCTCAGGAAGGCACTCTACGGTCTTAAGCAAGCCCCACGGGCTTGGCACAAGACCTTGAGCGACAAGTTGAGCGTGATGGGGTATAGTGTGTGCAAGAGCGACGCTGGGGTATACATCAGGAGGGCCCCTGATGGTAATCTGTCGTTTATTCTTGTTTATGTCGATGATCTTCTCATAGTTGCCAGAGTGGTTGCAGAGATTGAGTGGAGGAAAGAGTTATTGAAGAAGGACTTCACCATCCATGATTTGGGAGAGGTGAATGATTTCCTGGGGTGTCAGGTCCTACGCAATAGAGTTCAGGGCACTATTTCCATGAGTTGCACTCCCAAGATTGATGCTCTTGTGGAGAAGTTTGGCGTTGCTGATGATGGACGTGGGGTTGATACCCCCATGTCCAAGGACTTCGTGGCTAGCAGCAGACCCGAGTCCTCAGATGGTATGTCACATGGGGCTGGTACCCCTCTGCCACCTGGTCATCGATACTGCGAGTTAATTGGATCGTTACTGTACATAGCCAATACGACCCGGCCTGACATTTCTCAGGCTGTTGGAGTGTTGTCAAGGTATAGAATGACACCCACTACCTCACACTGGAATGAGGCCATTCGAGTGCTGAAGTACTTGAGAGATACCAGAGAGTTAGCTCTTACTCTGGGTGGAAAGGGCCCTGAGCTAGAAGGCTATGTTGATGCCGACTATGCTGGGGACCTGGACCACAGGTATTCCACCACTGGCTATGTTCTATCAGTCTATGGTAGTGCCGTGGTTTGGGGAAGCAAGAAGCAGAGCTCAGTTGCTACCTCAACAGTGCAAGCTGAGTTTATGGCAGCTGGCCATATTGTGAAGGAAGCCAACTGGCTAAGGGGCTTCTTGGAAGAGATAGGGGCTGCACCTTGGAGGGTCAAAATTTTCTGTGACAACCAAGGATGCATTTCTAATTTACGGAACCCCCTGTATTCCAAATTCACAAAGCACGTTGCAGTAAGCTTCCACTACGCTAGGGAAGCTATGGCACTTGGGCAGGTAGATATCCTCTATGTGGAATCTGCACGCAATGTGGCTGACATTATGACCAAGCCACTTGCCAAGCCCGTGTTTGTTGGTCATCGTGATTCACTAGGTTTGAGAAGATACACTTAAAGCATGCAGGCAAGGGGAAGTGTTGAGTTCTGAACATTATTATTGAATGCCTTGTGCTTTAAGTGATCTTCATGTGTGCACTATTAGGATATGGGTCCATTGAGAACATAAGGTACCTTGAGACACGGCAGATTCTGGACGTTTTCGAACATAAGGTACAATCCTATCTAGATCACACGTTTGTCGGATGAACTCTTAAGGCTGCCCCACCGGAGTGAATACCAACTGGTTGTGAAAGATGCTGGGCATCACCAGATGCTAGTCTTGTCCGACAGTTGTGTGTGGCACTCAGCAGACAGTCGTACGGACTGTAGCTGGAGTAACTTCGTCTATTGACGACCTGTCTGCTTTGTACAGGTACGGTGCGGCAGTGTGTGTTGTATCATTGTTGCTATTGTGAGAGTGAACAAGCTTAGTGTACCCTGTAGTCACTCAAACAGATAAGGGACAGTGACTTCAGGGAGTATAGGCATGTACTTGAACGTAGCCGTCTAGAGCCTTATCTAGTGATTGCTTGATCGGTGCTTGTGTACAAGATAATGATGTAACGTAACTGGTTGTGAAAGATGCTGGGCATCACCAGATGCTAGTCTTGTCCGACAGTTGTGTGTGGCACTCAGCAGACAGTCGTACGGACTGTAGCTGGAGTAACTTCGTCTATTGACGACCTGTCTGCTTTGTACAGGGAAAGCCGATTGCCCATAACCTTTCACACCTCCCCCCCCCCCTCCCCTCCATCTCCCCCCCCTTCTCTCTCTCTCTCTCTCTCTCTCTCTCTCTCTCTCTCTCTCTCTCTCTCTCTCTCTCTCTCTCTCTCTCTCTCTCTCTCTCTCTCTCTCTCTCTCTCTCTCTCTCTCTCTCTCCACATGTATCCATGTATCTCTTCCCCACTCCTCGGTTGCCCCGTCCCTTCCCCCCTCTTTTTGAGAGGGTGGGTAAGGCAAGTTTGCCCTACCCACCTTGATCTCATATTATTTTTCTTACAGGAGTACGTATATGGTGTTATGTAACGAGCCCAGGATCGAGCTCTGGTGGGCTGGTGTCCCATGTATGCACACTCTCGCACTGATACTGGTTGGGACATGGCATTCCAGACTGGTCGGGATATGGCAATCCAGATCCCTTCATGGGGTCCCTCATCACGTGGGAGAACACAGATCTGGTATTCACCTCCCGTCTCTCTGACTTTGCTGTTTCATTTCTCTATCGTAGAGACTATACGGAAGGACGCTTCTCAAAATCCCCTTCCAGAACTTTCTGGGCATAGATAAAGCCCTTGGAAAGAACAACCTTTCTGGGCATAGATAAAGCCGGCGTTTGCCCCCTAAACTGTAAAGGCTCTGGTCACCACTCTTTAAGCAACATTGCACAGATGGGCAAGGTCCAGCGATCGTGACATTAATGGAGCATTACTCTGGCCAACTCTTTCATAATTTGGTGCTCTCCTTCCTGGGCATACTGTGGGGATTGCAAGTCCATCCGTGTTCATTTGGACGTAACTTCTGTCAGGGCTGGAAAGGCCCTTTCACCGTACAAGCACGTTTGCCCCGTCCAGCATACAATTCTTCAAGAATATGACCCTGTTGAACGCAGAGCTCTTAAATAAAGCTTGAAATACATGCAATCCGCCATGCATGACACGCATGCCATCAGACAAATCAAGGGGCCGAGACCTCCCTCTAACAGTGCTGCATATGCCTGGGGTGGAATTGCAACACGATTAGGAACAGTCAACAGGTGTGGCATTGATAGCATAAGGAATACGTTCTGGATACATTCTGTCATCCGAATCTCCCATGAACAGGTGCCCTTCCATCATGGGTATCCCGTGATGGGATGTCCATGGTGATGGTAATGCCGCCTAGTGTTCACGACTCGTGGCTCTTAGCGAC
>MVGU01001807.1:22500-25000 GCA_002005505.1 Botryococcus braunii
AGTACTTAAGTAGTGGACCACAACTGTCATACCACAGACTCTACTTTACACACAAAGTTGGCAGAATGTTTGGTGCTCCGGATTCTAGGTGATGGACATAGTCTCCAAAGAATGACGGGGTTTTCCTGTGGCGACAGGATTTAGTGGAATGTTACCACATGGTAACTACTTTGCAAATACAATTTACAATTGGTTGCAATTCGTACGATTGGTGCGGTTAGGATATGCCTCAACCTTAATTTGATTGGTTTTGGCTACGTCCTGACGAGGCCTAGATGTACACGTGCCGCTGCGAGATTCTCTCTCAAGTAAAGACATTTAAATCGTCATGTTATTTGGTAGTTGGTTACAACCTCAACTTCACCCAGCCAGCAACTGGATCTTCTGGCTGCAGGATCGGAAGAAATTGCAGACTGTTGTAACATCGAAGGCGCCTAGGCCGGCCTTCTTTTATATCCAAGTACTACTTGGGCTTCGGATTGCCTTCTGCAAGTATCATGGCTTGTATGCCACTCTTTGTCGGCAACTGTCTGGTCATGCTACAGGTTCTGGGCCTTTCTGCTGCTACGAATACCAACCTCTTTGGTCGCTCGTTGAACTTACAGGGAACTGTATGGCCACACATGAAGCTTACAAGCGAGTATTTGTGCGAGTGATGTGTATATACATATACATATGTTGGATCTTTCTTGAACACATTACTGACACGTATACATATACGTGTCAGTAATGTGTTCAAGAAAGATCCAACATATGCTTGGCTCGAGGCTTGATGCCTTGCTGATATGGGCATGACGCAATGCCTACGCGTCTGCATACAGAATAAAAAAATCTGGATGTGCATAGCAGGAAGTATTGATTTTTGTCTGCACTGCATGCATTACAAGGCCAGTAAACGGAGGAATCCACCAAACTTCCATGGAGTGTTAGGAGCTCCAGCTGCGGGAGCTTGCCTTACAGTATATAGCTTATAAGGTAAGTACAGCTTGCCTTTAGTAATAGAGCTCATAAGGATGTGGGTTTGTTCCGATCGAAAATGGACGATCGGAGTGGATTCTCCCCCTCCGGGCCACTTATCCACATACGTAATTACATATGTGGATAAGTTACCGAGCGCGGGCTAGCAGTCGAATTGCGCGACTGGTCTCTAGTATGAAGTTTGGCAAGGGTGTCAAAACTAGATTCTTAATATGCACGAGGAGATCTAGAAGCATTCTAGAAGGATTCACTGCATGTATATACCCTCGTTAATTCTTTGGTACAAACCATGTACAAATGCGGAGCACATAGGGCCCACGCGTCAAGAAAGTAGGCATGCTCCTTGGAATAAACAGCAAACAATGACAGTTGAACCCTTTAGCAGCGCAGCCCTTAAGATATACCGAGACGTTTCACCACATGATCCCCTTACATACATGCATACATCAAAGTAAACCGCCTTGTTCCTCATCGTGTGCTAACATCGCCAGTCTCAAGTGCCACATGGTGGTTCCTTAGAACACCGAGCCCGCCATGGCCATGCCCATGGGTCTGCTGTAAGTGCAACACTACACACAGCAGTGCCCTCTGAACCTGCGCAACGCAAGCTTCCTTCTAAAGCAAAAACCAGAGCATTCAAGGCCACCCCGGGCCGAGGGCCATGTCCATTCTTCTTGCCAGCCAAAACCGCCCTCCCCGAGGGGGCACGAATCATTTACATAATCTTTAGGTTGATTTTTTGGTTTATCGGAATGGTTTGGTCAAGCATTTCGGCTGCGAACTGCCTGAATGAATTGTGCCCTCCCCCCCTCGCCCCGCCAAGCCCCCTTATGACCGATTAACGGAATCCGTCCGGGCTGGTTGTACATTGAAAGGAACAACTCATAACAGTTGATAGTATGGCATCGGCAAAATATCCAGAACTGCCAAGTGAAAAGTAGGACGGAGTTTTCTGTATTTCGTCGGACATTCGAGTCGGATGGAAGTTTCCGGCACGTCCCTCCATTCCACCTCGGATCCCCGAACCTTGTACCGTCGAAAGGCCATTCACACATGAACGTTAAATTACTTGGCCAAAACCAGAAAACCATTGGATACTGCGAGACACAGGGTATGAAATTTCTGCACAAGATTCTTGACCGCATCACTTCGGCCCGCATTATAGACACCACGAACGCTGACTACTACCTGGCCTGCCGAACCATTCAGGGTTGAGAAAAAGGCGAGACCCAGGACTTGCAATACCCTCTTTAAAACTATTAAAATATACATTTCTCACTTTGTAACGAAAGTTTTGCATTCTAACCTTTTCTGTGTATGTGGATGGAGATTCTTGATGCACGATGCAGGGCCCATAGAGGCATCGAAATCCTTCAATCTCTGGGTCGAATGTAAGGAGGTTAGGGTTTATGCATAAATTGTTAAGCTTCAAATGGATACGCATGGTGGACTGCAGGAAGATGACTGTCCGGTCGGCCATTTTGATCTGCGGCCTGTTGGCAATTAGCTGCTCAGGTGTTGA
>MVGU01001807.1:30000-35427 GCA_002005505.1 Botryococcus braunii
CTTCCAGCTGAGCCAAGTAAAAGCAGGAGTGAAGGTCGTCTACGGATGGGTCAGATGTAAGCGTCAACAAAGGAGCTCGAGCATGGCGCAGCGGCGCAAGGGAACTCGAGTGTACCAGGACCATTATCTTACTCACAGTTTACCTTTCTGGGAAATTCATAATTGAAGTTTTAGCTGTGCTTTATCATTCATAGACGTTGTCTAGAAGCACTGAGTGAGTCGGGCCGGACTCCGGCGCAAACTTCTGAGGGGAACATATCTGCTACTACTGTGCAAGACTGGCTGGTAAATTTCCATGACATGGAGGGAATTGTAGGGTATTGCTGCATTCCAGAAGTTTATGAGTAAGTTTGGCTGGTGAAGTGACAATAGTATGACAAAAAGGGGCAAAGAAAAGGAAAGTAGCAGTGAAACAGCAATGTCTCAACCTGGAGAAGTCAGTGGGGCCACTCCAGGGCAGTCTATGACCGGGACACAATCAGCCACTGCAGAACCAAAGGTGGAGATTGACAAGGCAGCCTACATCCCCAATACCTCTAATCCAAAGATGACTGTCATGCTTGATGATGGAGGGCGCAATTTTGAATTTTGGTATGAAAATTTGGAGGCGTGCGCAAACACCAAGGGGGTCAGAGCGGCTTTGGAGAGGCCAATGCCAGGGTCGGTGGAGAACTCAGCCATCAAGCAGTGGCTGATCCAGTCAGTTCCAGTCATCTGGCATTCTCAGATCTCATGCCACAAAGCAGCGTTCGACTTCATCGCGTGGGTGAAGAACAGTCACACTGGAGGGAGCAACCAAGACATCAACCTTGAGTGGTACAAGGAAATGGAGCAGGGCATCAAGACAGGGGAGACACTCAAGGTCTACCTCTACAGAATGATGGATCTGGCTACAAGTCTCAGAAACAACGCGTTCATCCTCTTGGACCACAATGTTGGGGAGCTGATGGTGAAGGGCCTCCCTCCTGTGCTGAGGCTCGAGTCCCTGGAGGTTATGGCAACCGACAAGCCGCCATTGGAGCTGATTCAAAGAATCCTGCGCGCCGCAGCCAGCCGTGGGTACAAGGACCCACCTGCAGAGGGAACACCTCAGGCCATGGCAGCTGCAGCAGTGGCTGGTCCCTCTGGGGGGGTAGCTGGAGCGTCATCAAGCGCTGGAGCTGCACCAGGAGTGGGAGCAGTACCGGGAGTTGGAGCAGCACTACCAGCAAACGAACAGCCTCCCGCTGGCCCCTCTGCAACTACTTTTGGTGGCAGGGGGCGTGGACCTGGCAGGGCAAGAAGGCCCAGAGAGGAGCTTACATGCCACTTCTGCAAGGCAAAAGGCCACTTCATGACTGACTGCGGACCGCTCAGGCAGCTGCAGGCTCTGCATCAAAACATGCAAGCGGCAAGCGTTGGGCCTGCAGCTTACTGGGGCCAGGGAGGCCCACAGTCGTCTCCTCAAGCCTGGTGGGACCATGGATCTGGCCGGGGTGGCCCGCCTTCATCCGCTTCCAGCCCTGGACCTCCTTCAGCATATAACTATCCAACAAGTCAACACACGTTTCCGGGGTGGCATTTACCACCTCCACCCCCTCCTTCTGGTGAGGCGATGTTTATCTCTCTCAATGTGCTTGCCCCAACTTCGCATGGAGCTAGCAGCACATCTTGGTTAATAGATAGTGGTGCCTCTGTGCATATAGTCAATGATCTCTCATTGCTCCATAATCCAGTTATGCATAGACAGCCTCTTCCTCTGCACTTGGCAACCTCAGACGCCAAGGGAGGAATCATTGCATCTGGGTCTGTATGCCTTGTGAATGCAAGGCACGAAGTATTCTGGCTGCACAATGTGCAGTGTGTTCCTTCTGCGCATACCAACCTCATTTCAGTCACTGGTGCAATTCAGGATGGAGCATCTTTCCTGACTGACACTGCAGGTGGTTACACAGCCATGAAGGGACCTGAAGGGTGGTGTGGAGATATCACCCGCGCACGAGGTCTGTTTTTTTTGGAGTTTGTTAGTCCTGTCAGAGGGCAGCAAGTTGGCTGCAGACATATTGATCACATGGCTGAGGCGTCTCATCTTAGGAAAGGACACGTGTGTAGCGAGAGATCTCTGTGGCATGCTAGGTTAGGTCATCCTGGTGCCAGCAGCATGCAGAGGTTCTCCAAGGAAGATCTGGTTACAGGAATCAATATCTCCCTTGCTCCCTGCTCTGAGTGCCCCAAGCACTGTGAATCGTGTATACAAGGGAAACACTCCAGACCTCCTTTCCCTGTATCTTCCAGGCCTGCACATCACCCACTCGATAGAGTCCATGTGGATACTGTGGGTCCCATATCACCTCCTGCCATCACAGGTGAACGATATTGGGTCACTGTAGTGGATGAAAGTTCACACCAAGTTGCCTCCCTGCCTGTGAAGTCAAAGGATGGCATCCCAAAGGCTGTGATAGACCTGCTCCGTTTTTGGCAGACCCAACGAGGCACGGTTGTGAAGTGTGTGAGGACTGACAGGGGTTCAGAGTTCCTGAACCAGCAATTCAAAGAGTTTTGTGCTCAGCAGGGCACTAAGATGGAGTCCTCAGCGCCCTACACGCCTCAGCAGAATGGGGTGGCGGAGAGGATGAATAGGACCCTGAAGGAGCGAACAAGGACTCTGTTGGTCCATGCTGCAGCAGACCCCTCCCTTTGGAAGGAGTCGCTTGAGACAGCTACCCTCCTCTACAATGTGGGTCCTACTTCAGGCAGGTCCCTGACCCCCATGGAATTATTCTTTGGTGTCAAACCTGATGTGTCTGTGCTGCGCACGTTTGGCTGTGTAGCCCATGTGCACATTCCCAGTGGCCAAAGGTCTGTTTTTGGGCCCAAGACCATCCCTGGGATGTTTACTGGTTATTGTCCCCAGTCTAAAGCGTATCGTGTGTACGTGGGGAATGGAGTGTGGAAGGAGAGTAGGGACGTCAGCTTTATCGAGCACTTGAGGGGGGCTGAGAGAGTGGGTCTATCAAAGGTCCAGCCTGGGTCTGTCTATGATTCTAGGATATCACCCCCCCTTGGCAGTGAGAATCTGGCAACGCCTCAAGCAATTCCCTCTGCTGCTCCACCCACGTTCTGGGATGAGGAGGATGACCATGGAGTGGAGACGCTTTCCACTGGGGCTCCTGGGACCTCTGGACTTTGTGCTGGGGATCAGTCTGGAGACGGGACCACAGCAGCACATGACCAAGGAAACCCCACCAGCCTGGATTCTACTGTTGGGACCCCAGAACCATCTCAGCACTCGTGGTCGGTGCTTGAGCATATGCAGAATCTGGCCAGGGGGGGTGTAGAAACTCAATCCCAGGTAGAAAAAATGCAGAAGGTACAAGAGGGGTTGCGAATGCAGGGGAAGTCACAAATTCCCCTTCCTCCAGGGACCACCCTTACAAGGGAGCAGCGTTATGTATAGCGCGTGGCTAGGAGAGAGCATTCTGACATCCCATTGCATGCCCCTGACCCAGGTCAGGCAATTGTGAGTGAGCCAAACATGGTTGGTCTCCCTGATATGCAGGGGCAGGTTGAGACAGTCGAGGCTATGTTCGGTGCAGATGTAAGAGATGAGAGCAGTGGGTTAGACATGCCAGCAGTAGGGGAAGCTGGTGCCCAATCCCAGTCACTGGCTAGTCATGCTTATGGTGTGCAGGCTGACATTGTAGGCGCAGCTCAGGCAAGTCTGGGTAGTGTGCCCAAGTGTGAGTCCAGGAGAGAGAGAGAGCTGCTGCTCCCCTCTGCATTGCGGAAGGTGCGAGAATGTAAGGGTGCTGCACATGAGTCCAGTAGTCAAGGAGAGAGAGAGAGACTTGAGAAGGAATCAGATAATCCCGGCAGTACTGCCCAGTCCCAGCATAAGGTACATAATGTACCTTATTCTGGCAACCAGGGAGAGAGAGAGAGAGAAGGGAACAGCATCAGTAAGGCTGACAGCCCTGCTGCACCACAGCATAAGGTACAGAGTGTACCTTCTGTCACGTTGGGAAAAGTTCACGTGCCCTCAAACTTGAGGGAAGCCCAGCGCTCACCTCAGTGGGAGTTTGGCAGCAGGCAATGCAAGAGGAGATGGAGTCTTTAGACACCCATGAGGTTATGCAGTATGTGGAAAGACCCCATGGGCAGAAAGTTATCCCTGTTCATTGGATTTTTTCTACAAAAAACGATGCACATGGGAATGTCACTCGGTTTAAAGCAAGATTGGTTGCCCAGGGTTGCAGACAGATTCCTGGTATAGATGTTGGTGAGGTTTTTGCACCTACCAGCAGCTATGGTGCTAGGAGAGCTGTGCTGGCAGTGGCTGCCACACAAAATCTTGAGATCCACCAAGTGGATATCAAGACAGCTTTTCTCAATGGGGAGTTGGAGGAAGAGGTCTATGTAACCCAACCACCAGGATTTGAGAATGGCAACACGAGAGTTGTGTGCAAGCTCAGGAAGGCACTCTACGGTCTTAAGCAAGCCCCACGGGCTTGTGAAATATTCTGGGCTTGGCGTATCCTGCATGGTGGCGGCACGGAGGGTGTTAGACGATGTCCTCCTACTTGTGCGTTGTTAAGTAGGCACGGACATATACAAGTCAAGGACTGGTTAGCAACTGATTGATAGACACCCGGAGTGCCACTATAGTTCCAACCAAGTGTTACAATATCTCTCATCTCTCCTAACAAGGTGACGCAGTTCAAACACGCCTAACCTGCTCTCACCCAGGTCGTGTTCATTACTTTGTCCGATGAGCTAAACTCAACTCTATATGTCTAACATGTTCTAACAATGTTCATCTGAGTGCTAAATCCAGGAATACAATAAGGATTAAGTCACCTGCATGGTGGCGGCACGGAGGGTGTTAGACGATGTCCTCCTACTTGTGCGTTGTTAAGTAGGCACGGACATATACAAGTCAAGGACTGGTTAGCAACTGATTGATAGACACCCGGAGTGCCACTATAGTTCCAACCAAGTGCCTTCCCTATCCGTGCTTGCCCCATATGCCTCCTTTCTACAAACGTGTCTGTAACTTGCGTTATGATAGTCTTCGTTCAAATGCATGTATTGCCTGGCAGAACTCAGGGTTCTGCCTCTCTTTCCTAATTGGTATTGTCTTCATACGGAGACTTGCCATTATTACTCCTCTGAGGGAAAGGCATAAAATTAATTAACACAACACTTCCCCTTGCCTTTACCTCACAGAAACTTGGCCAGTCCCAGTGAGTTACGATGTCCCAGAAACACTTGTCTAACTAGTGGTTTGGTAAAAATGTCAGCCACATTTCTAGCAGATTGAATGTACTTGAATTCAACCTGCCCCTTTGCAATAGCTTCACGTGCGAAATGACAGCTAATTGCAATATGCTTTGTGTGTTTGGAGTACACCGATTCCTCAGGTGGTTTATACACCCTTGTTGTCACAAT
>MVGU01001808.1:0-2500 GCA_002005505.1 Botryococcus braunii
TGACGATGACGATGACGATGACGATGACGATGACGATGACGATGAGATGACGGTGGTGGTGATGATGATGATGATGATGATGATGATGATGATGATGATGATGATGATGATGATGATGATGACGATGATGATGGTGGTGGTGGTGATGATGATAATGATGGTGTTGGTGGTGGTGGTGATGGTGGAGGTGGTGGTGATGGTGGTGGTGATGGTGATGGTGATGATGATGATGATGATGATGATGATGATGATGATGATGACAGTGGTGGTGGGTGGGAGGCCTTGCTGTCATGGTTGCAACTAAGGGGTCTGGTACGGCTTCGGACCTGGCCTCCAGGTGGCTGGGAAGGTGGTGCCACCCAATTGTGAGGAATCCCAAGGGACGCTCCCATTTGCTCACATTCTCCGTGCTTTCAGATCTTGATGCGGGAATGGGGACCGATATCACTTTTGTTGCTCCGGCAGTCTTGAAGGCATGTCGGCTGTGATGTATGCCAACTTGTGGTACCCTGCACATTATCCAGTGCGGAACACTGACACTCCTCTCAGCAAAGTTGGCAAGTATTGCAGAACCTCTTCACCATAATCCCCATCAACTAGCCGGACAGATGAGAGGGGGGGGTGGGAGTCACGCAGTCATGCGTGCATGAGCGACTATGCCGGCATGCAGGCGTGACCCCCGCAACCCCCCCCCCCCGTGTGTGTGTGTGTGTGTGTGTGTGTGTGTGTGTGTGTGTGTGTGTGTGTGTGTGTGTGTGTGTGTGTGTGTGTGTGTGTGTGTGTGTGTGTGTGTGTGTGTGTGTGTGTGTGTGTGTGTGTGTGTGTGTGTGCGGCTGTGTGCGTATGTAGGCGCCATAGCTTTGCAGGCAGGTAGGCTGGCCTCGGGGCTGTGCTTATTTCAAAGTTGGCAATCCAATGAAGGTAAGAAAACACCCATATATAGGATTATCATTAACATTTGCGATTGAACCTTTTCAGCATCATATACCAATACTGAATATGAAAGGGGGATACTGTTTAAGCCTCTAGTTAGTTCTATCAGTATTATTACCGACAGACCAACATTAATTTACATGTTTGGAAAGTCAGACATACAAAAAAGGAGAGATAATGATCCAATATTATAAGTATTACGAAAATTAAAATCACTGTAATAATTGTAATGTTCATCTTGTTCGTCAGAATGTTTGCATAGTTGGTTTCCTGAAGATTCCCATGCATAAATCTGCGGGAGAGGCCCTCATGATCATTCTTCTAAAAGATTCACAGGGAGGCAATGCTGTTTTGATGGTTGTGGCACTGGAGGGGGAGGAGAGCAAAGAAAAAAGAACAAACCAAAAAAAACAGCTACTACCTGCATGCGGGTTCACTTGAAAGCTTGAATCCTTGCAGAGACACTCTTGACAGAAGCCGTCCAGATGTTCTCACCAGTCCCTGACCTCTCGCCTCACTGCTCAGAAGGTTGCCCACGCCTACATTGTAGAGACCCAGAGTACCGTCCATCACCGCATAGAGCCTGCATTTTTCCATCAACACGTGTACTTAATGGGAAACTTCGATCCGTGACGCAAGCTCCAAAGCCCACTCCCACGAGGGATCCCGGGACGGCAGTCACAACAAGTCGTGAGACTCCCATGAGAACTGCTTTACATCTCCGGGTTCTTTGTCAAACCTCTTAAAATTAGTGACAATGTCCAATCTGCAATGACTGAGACTAGTTCAAAACATTCCGTGTTTCGTTGTGCCGACTGTCGCATGAACCATCATGTAGCCTCAACGCAAAGGCCCTCACGACACGACTGCAATTCTTAAAATGTTGTTACTTACGTCAAATACACAGCATCACTGTCCGTGACGCCCTCAAACAAAGAGTTGACGCCGGCCTTTAACCCGGTGCGGTTCGCCGAGGTTTGAATGGTCCGAGAAGCTGCCGACTCATGTGCATCAGCAGAAAGAGATCGGATCCCTTTCAAAAGCATGTTTATGGTAAATTTGTCGTGTTCTTCCTCAATCCTGATCCCCAGTCGATTCATGTAAGTAAAGGGAACGCTTCATGTTGCCGTTCAATTTTCACCACTTCATGCAATAGTTGTATAATATAATACTTGTTCAAATGCAGCAAATCTATACTGAATCGTTTCATTGCACACTCTCACCGATTCTCCAGAGGTTTCAGCGACCATCGTCTCCCAAGCTCCGTCCCAAGGCAGCACAAGTCACCCATATCACAGACCTTTTTGATTATTTTCGCGTGACTTACTCACACGAAAATATTTGTGCGTCAAAACGCTGAACAAACCCTGGATACATATCCCGAACCACCCCGACTTCCGGACTATCAGATTGTGCAGTGTACAGTACCCGAACAGCCCGACTTGAGGCAACAAGCAAGATCCCACTCCCTATCGAATATCTTTCCTTCGTAGAGGAAAAGATCAAGATCCTGGCATTTGGGAGATGGAAGTTGTTATTAGGTTGGATTGAATTCGCACGTGAGACC
>MVGU01001808.1:7500-10000 GCA_002005505.1 Botryococcus braunii
GATGGTTCACTTACAAACAAGCAATCAAACATGAACACATTACCAATACACACCCTGCGTCACCGCACCTGTAAGCAAGCAGACAGGTCGTAAGTTCGTGCCTCTCCAGCTACAGTCCTTGACGACTGTCTGCTCTTTAGACACATGCAACTGCATGAACAAGACTGGCATCCTTATGTGCCCAGTATCTTTCCAAACCAGTTGCTCGACTATGCGGTGATCGCAGCTTTAATAGTCCTTTCACACTAACGCGTAATCTAAATCAGATTGTACCTTATGTTCGAAATAGACCTCATCCGAACGTGTCTTGAGGTACCTTATGTGGATAGTGGCCCCGCATCCTAATAATGTACATTTGAAGATCACCTAAAGCACAAGGCATTCTATAATGTATGTTCACAACTCAACAGGTAGACACCATGAGCAACAGTACAGGTACTGCAGCATGGGGATGGGCTTACATATGTGTTGTATGTGTAAGCGTGTGTAAAGATGTCCATGAGCTGGGGCTTGAAAGACATTGATTGTGTATGTGTAAACAGCCAGGAGTTGGTGCAATATGGTGGTAAGGGACTTTTGGTTCCCCAGTCCACTGAGCACATTCTTATTGTGGTTTGCGCTGCTACTCGCTGATGGCTAGTCCCTAATGTTAAGGGTGAGAAAGGCTGATCAGGTGTCGCGTTCGGACTCGCTGATGGCTAGTCCCTAATGTTGAGGGTGAGAAAGGCTGATCAGGTATCGCGTTCGGACTCGCTGATGGCTAGTCCCTAATGTTGAGGGTGAGAAATGCTAAATCGGGAGTCGTGTGCCTCATTGAACTGTCGTGCACTTGCGGAGTCAAGACCTCTTATCGGAACTGCTGTGTAATCAATGTCATGACTTGTCTTATGTGCCTGGCATTCCTTCCATGTTTTCCAGAGTGTGAAACTAGACATTGACTGGTTGTGTCTGGTCAATGATGTGTAGTCAATGCGATGTGTGGCTGATGTTGTGTGGCCAACGCGGTTTTCAAACCTTGAGTGGTCCTACATAGGGTCATATATGGGTCCAGTGTGGCTTGTGAGACCTCTCTATGTGTGTCTGTGTATGTGGTGTTGTGAAAATCCCTAAGGTATGCTGAGGTTTTTTTGACTTGGTGTTGAAAGTTTTTGGGTTGACCAGGAGTGAGTTGTGGGTACCAGAAGATTACAATTTTATCATTGCGCAATGCATGCGCTTCACACCCTGACCTACAGTCTGGCATGGACCATAGAGTAATTGACCCAGAATGTTTAAGGGGATATACATCAATGACCTGGTGTTGAAAGTTTTTGGGCTGACCAAGAGTGAGTTGTGGGTACCACAAGATTACAATTGTATGGTTGCGCAATGCATGCGCTTCACGCCCTGACCTACAGTCTGGCATGGACCATAGGGTAATTGACCCAGAATGTTTAAGGTGATATACATGAATGACCTGGTGTTGAAAGGTTTTGGGCTGACCAGGAGTGAGTTGTGGGTACCAGAAGATTACAATTTTATCGTTGCAATGCATGGTAGTTGACCCAGAATGTTTAAGGTGATATACATGAATGACTCTAGGAATGCAAAGAGGTGCAGTTGGGGTAGAAATAGCTGCAAGTTAGTCTTAATCCATGGTGCGGGCTACACAAAGGATATGAGTGTTAGATGGGCCAAATTATGAACACCAAAAATTGCTAACATGTAAAGCTAATTCTGATATTGACATGGAAAAGAATTGGTTTCTGAGGACAATGAATTAATTTGAAGAGTTTTGGGTTAATCTGTGACATAATGTGGTCAGGGGAAGCTCCTCAGTTATCGTTGCGCGCGTGCGCGCGTTGCGTTTTTCGCGCATTTGGATGTTGAGTAGCCTAATGTCTAGTAGTGATGATGAAGAGGATCTATTGTGCTCAACATGAGGTTACTGATAGGTACCTGTGATGACCCTAGCTCCTCAAGCAGAGGATGGTGATATTTGACCCAACACACGTATGCGTTGGTGACTTTGTAAGTCATGTGTATTGTTGCAGCAACGCCCTTAGAGACTGATCATAGTACTGATGGTGTATAGATAAGACTTTTTTAAGGGTTATGTGTATAAATAGGGTAGAGGTGAGCTACCATCATTGTGACCAATACAAGTGAGCTTTGGGTGGTAGAATTGTCAGTTACAGACAATTTAATCCTAAGGCCTTGATGCATCGGTGCACCCTCACGTTAGAAAGCTAGACCGGGATAGCCAGTAAAATCAATGAAAGCTAGAGAGAGTTCTTACAGATAGCCACAGAGCCAAGTTTGGGAGTTGTGGCCATATGTGAGAAATCTTGAAAAATTCCAGATGAAAGTCGTTGATATCCAGACTCTAGGTTATATAACATGAAACATAGTTGTTAGATGCGTTTTTGAGTGCAGGTCGTTTGTAACGGTGTCTGTTTAGTCTTGATGCTTCAAATACTTAACCAAATAAAAGTATAGAGGTTGGAGAAATATAATTTGA